>JAGVVM010008034.1:0-20599 GCA_019149425.1 Psidium friedrichsthalianum | reverse complement strand
CACTCACAGGAACACTACCATAACCGCCCGACTATGCAACTGATTGAGCATAGCCTAGTTTTTGTGATGAAAAATTATTTTCGCCGCAAATTTTTGGTTTAGCAACGAAAATTGTTTTCCTCACTAATTTTTGCGACGAAAAGTTATATTCGTCGCTAATTTTAGGTTTAGCGACGAAAAATGATTTTTGTCGCAAATTTTTGGTTTAGCAACGAAAATGGTTTTCCTCGCTAATTTTGTGACGAAAAGTTATTTTTGTCGCTAATTTTAGGTTCAGCGGCGAAAAGTTATTTTACTCGCAAATTTTTGGTTTAGCAACAAAAATGATTTTCCTCGCTAATTTTTGAAACAAAATGTTACATTCGTTGCTAATTTAGGTTTAGCGATGAAATGTGATTTTCGTCACAAAAATTAGTGACGAAAGATTATGTTTCGTCGCTAATTTTTGCGACAAAAAAATTGTTTTTGTCGCTAATTATAATTAGCCACGAAAAATTGTTTTCATCCCTAATTATAATTAGCCACGACCTCAGTATTCGTAGCTAATTAGCGACGGCTAAGCCTTGGTCGTCGCTAATTAGCTACGAAATTAGCGACGGCCGAACTAAGCATTCTAATCCCAGGTTATGCTAGACATAACATACAATCGTCAAAAGACAAGAAGAAAATAGTATTCACCGAGCACCATAGACCTGAGTAGAATCATGCTGAGGATGATTGGCTTGAGCACTCACAGGAACACTACCATAACCGCCCGACTATGCAACTGATTGAGCATAGCCCAGTTTTTGTGACGAAAAAATATTTTCGTCGCAAATTTTTGGTTTAGCAACGAAAATTGTTTTCCTCGCTAATTTTTGCGACCAAAGTTATATTCGTCGCTAATTTTAGGTTTAGTGACGAAAAATGATTTTTGTCGCAAATTTTTGGTTTAGCAACGAAAATGGTTTTCCTTGCTAATTTTTGTGACGAAAAGTTATGTTCGTCGCTAATTTTAGGTTCAGCGGCGAAAAGTTATTTTACTCGCAAATTTTTGGTTTAGCAACGAAAATGATTTTCCTCGCTAATTTTTGCGACGAAAAGTTATATTCATTGCTAATTTTAGGTTTAGCGATGAAATGTGATTTTTGTCGCAAAAATTAGAGACGAAAGATATGTTTCGTCGCTAATTTTTGCGACAAAAAAATTGTTTTTGTCGCTAATTATAATTAGCCACGAAAAATTGTTTTCATCCCTAATTATAATTAGCGACGACCTCAGTATTCGTAGCTAATTAGCGACGACTAAGCCTTGGTCGTCGCTAATTAGCTACGAAATTAGCGACGGCCAAACTAAGCATTCTAATCCCAGGTTAAGCTAGACATAACATACTATCGTCAAAAGACAAGAAGAAAACAGTATTCACCGAGCACCACAGACTTGAGTAGAATCATAGTGAGGATAACTAGCTTGAGCACTCACAGGAACACTACCATAACCGCCCGACTGTGCAACTGATTGAGCATAGCCCAGTTTTTGCAACAAAAAAATATTTTCGTTGCTAATTTTAGGTTTAGTCACAAAAAATTGTTTTCATCGCAAATTTTTGGTTTAGCAACGAAAATGGTTTTCCTTGTTAATTTTTGCGACAAAAAGTTATATTCGTCGCGAATTTTAGGTTTAGCGACGAAAAATGATTTTCGTCGCAAATTTTTGGTTTAGCAACGAAAATGGTTTTCCTCGCTAATTTTTGTGACAAAAATTTATATTCATCACTAATTTTAGGTTTAGCGACGAAAAATGATTTTTGTCGCAAAAATTAGCGACGAAAAATTTCGTTGCTAATTTTTGCGAGAAAAAAATTGTTTTCGTTGCTAATTATAATTAGCCACAAAAAATTGTTTTCGTCACTAATTATAATTAGCCACGACCTCTATATTCGTAGCTAATTAGCGACGACTAAGCCTTGGTCGTCGCTAATTAGCTATGAAATTAGCGACGACCGGAGCTTGGTCGTCGCTAACCTAAGATAATTGCTTTTGCTTTTTGGCTCATCTGCTCATCTGCGTACTTTCCCCTTTGCTCATCTGCGCACTTTCCCTTTGCTCATTCCTCTACCCTTTTCGCTCGCTCGCTCGCGCGCTATCTCTCTCGTGTTTTACCTAGCCTCATCGGCTTGGTACCTCCATTTTGCACTCCGGGTTTCACGTGTTTTCCAGGTGCGTTCCGTTCCCGAGCTCCTTCCTTTTATTGCCATGCGCTGCTTGTGACTGAGATCGATTGAGCTCTTTGAGCCGAGGAGGCTACCATATTAAACTAAGAATGTTAGCTGATAATCTGCACAGAATCCTCTGGCCAAAAAAGAACAAAAGAAAAATTCCGCACAGTATTTTCTACTGTCTCTGCAAACCTATTCGGCCATGCTTTTCTTTTTGCTAGAACTTCAATTTTCTATTCCATACTAGCTTCATGAGCTTAGTTCTCTAAGAGTGACTGTTTGCCACTTATGCCTGTTCATACTACAGTTCTTTAATTTGAAGTTAGCCTTTAGATATCACCAAGTGTTGAAGACTTGTGAGGTTCGATACTCCATTTAAATGTCGTTGGATGATTGATCGTAATCCATTTGGTTTGTATGTAAGGATGAATGGTCATACACTAATAGTTTATGCTATTTAGTCTGCAAACCTATCAATGCAACATTTGTACTGCTGTATTGCCCCCAACCTTTTTCCCTTTCTGGCTTTAAAGCATTTGCTCTTATTCCTTTTTTATTTTTCCCTTTAATACATTCCTATATGATTTTCTACTTAGCAAATAGTATATTGTCAGTGCTACATACCAATATATTGTAAATCATGAAGTGATACTTATTAGAATGATAATTCTGAACTGTAATTATCACTAATAAGGCGAGGTGGCCTTATTCAGGTTATGTTCATAAGCGTCCTCCATCAACGACTGCCTGCTGAATCTGGAATCAGCGTATTGCGTATATCACCTGGAATAGTCCAAACCAATGTTGTGAGTATGCTAAAATAATTTTCATTTTGAATATGTAAAAGTGAGTACACCAGTAGACTTTGGATACATGTATGTGTGTTGTGTCTGTGTGTAAAGAGTCAATGATGGACTCAAAAAGGGTGGGTGGCATGGTGCTGTTGCTAGTTGCTCAATTTATACTGAAATTTACTTTTACTAAAAAAAAAATTCCAAGTAAATTTTCCTGACACCAGCGCTGCTGGGTTGTCCAAGTTTTCTTCTACCTTCATCCTAAATCTACTTTGATTTGCTTATATGGTTGTTGTCAGCTATCCAATATAGTTTTTCTTTGCTGAAATGGTTATGATTTAATAGGTGATTTATCTTGCATTCAGATTCTTACTTGTCTATGTCATTTCAATGTCTTATATGTTTCATTATGACAAGCTACTGATAGCAAATTCTTGTATATTTTCTCAATGGATTGAATGCAGGCGAGGGATCTTCCTAGAATTGTTCAAGCTGGTTACCGTGTAATACCCTACTTTATATTTAATCCTCAAGAAGGTTGGTGATTCATTTAATTCAGAAAGGGATCTTCCTTTTGCCGCCACATGTCGCGACCCTCCCGAAATTTTCGAATCCCGAGTGAGTTAATGGATTGCTAGGCCCATCTTGATATCTGGGCTTAGCTCGGGCCCTCCCAGGCCCATACCAAATCACGTCAGGAAAATTTCAAATCGAGATCGACGTTAGTGTGGTCGGGTGACATGTGAACGGTGTGCATGTCATCGGAGTCGCCACCAATCATTTATTGGAGGGTATAATTGGAAACCTTATCGAACGATTGGAAGAGATCATTCGATTCTACAAAAACCAGAAATCTAGATTCGGGGACTTAGTTACGTCGATATTGCAATCGACACCCTTTCGGTACCTAAGTTGAGTGGTTTTCTATCTTAAGGAATTCATGCAGGTATTTTCTAGATGGGGGGAGTCCTAAAGATCTAAAAGGTTCATGCGAGTGAGAAAGCTAACTTATCAATCACAACCATAAGAAATAATTGCGCAATCAAGAAAATAAACATTCATGTCAAATCAAGTCAAGAGAAATCAAAACGAACCTAGAGGAGTCTCAGAAACCTAAGGGAAATGCCAACTAAGTTCAGGGGTGATTTGGAAAAATTTGGGTCAAGTTGGCTAGAGGGGCAAAATAGTAATTTCCTAAGGCTCGTGAGGTCGAAAATGTAAAAAAAAAAAAAAGCGTCAGACCAATTGGGCAAGGTTTTTCTTTAATTTCAAAATTTTTCTGGATTTTTCCATTTTTTTTATTTCTTGAATTTTTCTAAATTTTTTTATAAATTTTCTAAGGACTTTTCTATTTTTTAGGGAATTTTGACCTTTTCCAGGATTTTTCTATTTTTTAAGATTTTTTTAAAATTTTCCTAGAATTTCCCAACTATTTTCTTAATATATTTTTTAGAATCTTCAAAAATTTTCTGTGGTTTTATTTTATTTTTTGCTTTTCCATTATTTTTTCATAATTCCCAAAAATTTTTGATAAATTTTCTGAATTTTTTATTTATTTCATAATTTCCCTTGTTTTTTTATTTTCTGAAAATTTTCCTATTTTTATATATATATTTTTAAAAAAAATCTTATTTTTTGTTTCTATTATTATCTTTTTTATTTCCCTATGATTTTTGACTTTTCTAAAGTTTTTTTTTCTAATTATTTTTTTGTATTTTCCAAGATATTTCTAAAAGATTTTGGTGTATTTTTTCGGATTTTTTCTGATTTTTTTATTATTTTCTGAATTTTATTGCCCTTTATTTTTGACCTTTTTTTTACGTTTTCTGAAATTTTTTAAGAATCTTTTATGATTTTATGGATTTTTTTATTTTTTATTTTTATTTTCATTATTTTTTTATTATTTCCTATTTTCCCACTATTTCTGAATTTTGTTTTTACTTTTCTGAGATTTCTCTAGAAATTTTTATGATTTTCCCTATATTTTTATTTTATTTTTGTTCAATTTCTTAGACCGAAACGGCACAGTTTTTATTTTTCATTTTTGTTTTTAGATTTTCTATTTTTCCCTAATTTTTATTGATTTTTTTGAATTTTCTATTATTTATTTATTTTATTTTATTTATTTTTAATTTTATTTTAATTCTCCGGGCCGGGTCGGGTCAACCCAGCCCAATTGACCCGAAAGCCCGAACCGAAACGACGTCGAATCCACTTTCATTAGTTTTCTATCATTTTATAATTTTTATTGATTTTCTGAGTTTTCTAATAATTTAATTTTTTTTTAATTTTCTGAAATTTTTATTATTTTTGTTATACGGACCGGGCAGCATTGACCCGGCCCACTAGCCTGAACCCGACCGAAAATCTGAACAACCCAATGCCAAAAACGACATAGTTTTAGGGAATTTTTCTTGAATTTTTAAATTTTCCAGAATTTTATTCTATGCTATTTATTTTCTCTTATTTTAATCCTACGATTTAGAATGATCCACGTGGCAACATCTCGACTACTCATCCTACATGCTAATCTTACGGCCATGATCAATTCCTAAGACCAAATCTTAGCCGTCTATTACTTTATATATATATATATATGTATTTTTTAAATGATTATAAAATTCAGATTGGGGTTTTTATTCTTAGAAAATCTAAGATCGTGACACGTGGCACACTCCTAGTCCTCCGATTAAGATTGCTATTCAACTTGGTGGCCGTAAGGACGGAACAACGTGGACTCCACCTCAACGTTTGACTAACTCAACCTCCGTCGTGGCATCTGACGTGTTTTGCCACGTCATCGCCACGTCGGATTTTGACTGAGTCAAACCGCTGATTGGGCATCGTCTTCTTCCTTCAGCCACTCCTGGACGGACGATTGTGGTTCGCCGGTGCGATCCGACGGTGGAGCCGACTCCGATCGACCCGTTTTCAACTCCGATCAAACCCTAGTTCGTTCGCGATCAACATATCGAAATTTCAACCGAATCTATCGACTAAAATGCGTCAATCGAAGCTTTTACAAAGGAAAATCATGACGACCCTAGCGTGCAATACGGAGCATAACTATGAAATTCAATCACGGAAAAGCATCATAAGGAGTTCAGGAGGCTTACCTAGGGCTCTAATTAGACCCTAGATTGCTAGATTACCCTAACCGAGTCCCGACAAGATGAGCTAGGTTTGAGTTTCCAGCTCAACGTTTATGCGCAGTATCGATGCAAAATGGAGATGCGAATGCGGTCAGTGGCGTGAGGGAAGCGAAACGCACACAAAAGGGGCAAGAATCATGGCTAGATTAGGGAGTTGCCATTGAAGCACCGAGCTAAGCTCGAGTTCAAGAACTCACCTATTCAGGCGTCGGCGAGCTCTGGAAATGGCAGGGGTCACCTCCTAAGGACTCCAGCAAACTTTCCGAGATGGTTTTCCCCTTTGATTCGCTCCCAATTGCCCAAGCTCTTCAATGCAGTCGGTTTCCCGAGCTTCTAAAATCCTCCTCCAGCTCTCTCCCTCTAGTCCTTTTAAACTTGATACAGGTGTTGCGATCTCCCTCAAATCTCGAGATTCTCTCACTCGATCTTCAACAAACAATCGCCTCAATCTCTCAGAATCTCTTTCGATTCGTACCGGAATAATTTTTTAAAAAAATTTTGACATTCCTGTGGGTATTCCGCCGGCGGTTGTCCACGTGCCCGGCGACGAATGCATGTGCCATTTTGGCACGTCGTCGCCGGGTAGATTTCGGCCGCATCGCCGGAGCTCTGATGGGAATTTGCCCGTTTCAGAACGATCCCAGGCGTTCCCATTTGCGCGCGCGAGAAGGAGGAACCAGAACTGGTTCTGGTTTCTCGGGTCTGTGGGTTGCCCAAGTCAGGTCGATCCGACCCGGTCGACCCGCTTTGGATAAAAATCTCAAATTGACCCCAAATTTGTCAATTTTCCCAAAATTGACACCAAATTAGACTTAGGGCATTGAATCTATTTGAAAATTGTATTCTCCCCAGAAATTCTTCAGAATTTGCGCAAAAACCCCAATTTTTGGGTTACCTCGAGAACCCATTTTGCAAAATCCAAACCCTTGGTGTCCTTTTTTGCAAAAATTGACACCACCATGGATTCAGAAGGTCAAAATATAGGGGGTGACGTCACCCTATTTCATTTAGTCCCTAAAAAATTTTTAATTGCATTTTTAATGATTTTAGGGACTAATTAAAAAATAAAAAATTGCATTCTGGTCCTTTTTCGCGAAATTGGACAATTCTGAGGGCTTTTTAGACTAGATTTAATTTTGAAAATAGAGGAGGATGACACGACTCCAAAATGCAAAAATTAAAAATTATAGAGCTAAAATGAAATTTCTAGAATTTATTTAAATAATCATAAAAAGAAATTAATAAAGAAACCCTAAATTCCAGATTGAATTTTTCAAATTTATTCAGCTAAAAGAAGGTAAAATTAAAATAAAAATATTGACTATTTTTTTGTAATTTTCTAGTCTCAAATACTTTTTTTATTAATTTTCCATTATTTCCTAATTTCTGAAAAATATTAAAAAATGCAAACATAAGGAAAATATTTTTTGTTCAAAACTGGTTCCTTAGGCTTGGACAAGGCTTCCAAAGTTGATTTTTCAATTTCTCATTTTTTATTGATTTTTTATGAATTTTGAAAATAAAATGCAAAAAGAAATACGAAAAATAAGGAAAATTATTTTTTGCTCAAAATTGGTTCCCTAGGCTGGGCTGAGGTCCCCAAAGTTGATTTTTCAATTTTCTCATTTTTTATTGATTTGTTTATGATTTTTGAAAATAAAATGCAGAAAATACGAAAAATAAGAAAAATTAGTTTTTGCTCAAAATTGGTTCCCTAGGTTAGGCTGAGGTCCCCAGAGTTGATTTTTCAATTTTATGAATTTTTATGGATTTTCTAAAAATTTTAAAAATAAAATTAGGCAAAAAATCAAGTGTCAACAGCTGCCCCTCTTTGAGAGGGGTCTCGTGAGAGATCACTCTCAAAGATAAGATAACACTTGAGATCTAACCGACTCTACTGGAAAAATGAAAAGTCGTGACATCCAATTCTAGTTTCCTTCTTGAAAACTTAAGTCCAAATTTATCCTGCTCACTTTAATGCGGGAGAGATAGAGAAGAAAGAGTCAGGGGGATTTACCTGAACTTACCTATTTGTCCCGCGTCGCCATTGATCGCTTGCTGAGGACGGAATGAAACCTAAGGACTCGTTATAAGGAAACTTCAGGGTGATTGAACTTAGACCCGTATGGTAGGTCACTCCATGGCAGATTCCTAGTGAAAGGATCTACTGATTAAAAACTTGATTGACTTTTGACCTGTATGGTAGGTAACCCCCTGGCAGATTCCTAGTGAAAGGATTCTACTGATTAAAATTTGATTCAAATTTGACCCGTATGGTAGGTCACCCCATAGTAGATTCCTAACGAAAGGAGTCTACTGATTGAAGTTTGATTAGGATTCGACCCGTATGGTAGGTCACCCCATGAAAATGCCTGTAAGAAGGACTTTGTGCCTGTAAAAAGGACTTGTGTGCCTGTAACAAGGACTTATGTACCTATAGGAAGGGAATTTGGTGCTTGTAAGAAGGACTTACGTGCCTATAGGAAGGACTTAGTGGTGCCTGTAAAAAGGACTTATGTGCTTGTAAGAAGGAAATTTGGTGCCTGTAGGAAGGACTTACGTGCCTGTAGGAGGACTTATGTGCCTGTAGGAAGGACTTCTGTGCCTGTAAGAAGGGAATTTGGTGCCTGTAGGAAGGACTTATGTTCTTATAAGAAGGACTTAGTGGTGCCTGTAAAAAGGACTTATGTGCCTGTAGGAAGGGAATTTGTGCTTGTAGGAAGGACTTACGTGCCTGTAGGAAGGACTTAGTGGACAATCATATAGAGGTCACCTTTCTCCTCAGGTGCCGTCTGAAAGTCTGAGAGGGTCCGAATCCTATAAAATCTTGAACCTGATTAATCTTTACAAGGAGGGTGTCCTTCTGGGATCTAGGTAGAACCAGAAAGTCTGCAGAAGCTCAAACCCGAGTCGTTATGCTAAAGTGGAAAGAGTCAAAAGATTTTTGATATTTTGAATATTTCAAGTTTTCAAAATGAGTCGTGCTCACGCGAGCCATGTAGGATTGTTTCAACAAATGTGATGGGATATAAGACAGTTACCCAAGACATCTTACGGCTTACATGCATCATCAAAATCCCGTGCGAGGGTAATTTCGAATCGATAAATTTGAAATCACCAAATGAATTCGATCAGTCGTATCAGCTAGAGTATACTTATCGGAAAGGACTTCTCACGATATCAATTTTCAGAAGACTTTATTCCCTTTCTGATGAGGGTTTCTGAAGACACTCAGACTGTTACTCGAACCTTATGTCCAAGATTTCAGGACTATTTGCAGTATATACAACCTGATTGATCAGAGAAGGTCTTTTGAGGGATTGTAATACAGGCTTGGTCAAAGGTTTATGCAAAGGGTAGGCAGTTTGAGCTTTAGAAAAGAACTAAACTTTAAAAGTAGCTTCTTCGGGTCTACAAGTCAGGAACCCTACAAATCAGATGAGACTAGATTGTGTTTACTCCTTTAGACAGTAGCTTCCGTTGTGGAATCACGCGTTAGTTCGAAACGTCTCAATTAGGAGAGGCTTTCGGATAGGTTATAATGTTGGTTCAGGGTAGGCTCGAAAAGGCCGTTTTTAGAACGAGGGGTGCAGTAGGTTAGTGATCACCTTTGCATCATTATCAACTGTCGCGGCTACTGGGGAAGTTTGTATTTTCAAGCCACAAAGCTCTCCAGATGTTTTACTCCAATTAAACTCTAGACTTCCTTTGCCTTTATCACATGTCTGTCAATGGATTTTCTTTCTGACACTCTATTCATACTCCGAGCATCACGCTTCATTCTTATGAAGGGCTTTGGCCTTGCTTTTACCAGGCACTTTGCTTTTGTCAGCCCTATTGCCTCTTGACACTGAATGTGGGAAATTGTTCCACTCATGACTTAACTTCTTGTTGATAACTCACGCGTTTTACCCTAGTGTAAGGAGGTAACCACCACCGGGTTGAGAAAATGAAGATTTAAAGGCTCAAATTGGCTTATCAAAGGGTAGGTGTGTAGGATAGAAAAATGAACTGCTCTCCTTCACTTTGATGTTTTAAATCTTCACGAGAGGCCACTTGAAGTTACCACGAAAAGGTTGACACAAGTTAGCACAATAAAGTCTCACCTTGATCTTTGCTCCAAGAGATCAATCAACGAAGCTCTAGATTGCCCCAGCGTGGGGTGGTTCTTGACAGGGTTATTTTTGAATTCTCTATTCATTGGCTCAAATGGGCTTACAAGGGATCATCATGTGTTTAGGATAAAGAAATGAACACGCCTTCTCATCATTTCACTTCATGTAATCACTGCAAATGGTCCCTACATTCACGGACAAAGGTTTTTATCTTGCCTTTCTTTACTCATTCTCTCAAGTGTGTAGGGACGTGTTTGGGCATGGCTGGCCCCTCAGATTTCGGTTTACTCCAGTATAACAGGCCTGATCGTTCTCATTTGGAAATTCATTTTTATCTCATCAAAATTCAGCCCTCACAGGGGATTCATGATGCATGTAAGCGTCAGATTTTCCTAGGTAACTCTTCGAATAACGCAGATGAAGTTACCTCACAAACTTCGTTGATGATGTGATCTATTGATCATGATGACGTGGCAGACTGGAAAGTTTTAGGGTAAGAGATACTTACTTGCTGCAGTGGCTAAAAGTCCCTGAGAAAAACAAAACGTTTCAGGAGCTAGCATCCATTTTCGCATTAAGAAACTGGAACGATAGCACTTTTACCCTTGATTGCGAACTGCGGAAACCGACAGGTAGTCTGTCTTGTGGATTCCTCTTCTTCATGAACCTCTGGTTCAGGTAAGATCGTTTGAGTCGTTTCCTTCATCTAGGGACTTCTTTTGGCTTTACATCATAGAAAAAGTAATGCAAATGTATGCATGTATGCATGAAATGCATGTAGTTGGTCTCAATGTGGCTCAGACACCAGTGGGGTACGAGAACTGGTCAAATCCTTGTCTTATTCACGGGTAATATTTCTTGACAGCATCTGCATTTACAGGATTTGCCAATTCTTCCCCGTCCATATTCAAGAGAATCAAGCGCGCCAAGTAAAACCTTATACTACGTACGGACCCTCGTAATTTGGTGTAACTTGCCCCCAGGATGTGAAGTTAGGGAGCACCTTCTTTACAACTAAATCCCCGACCATAAAACTTCTGGGCTTCACTTTGCGATCGAATAACTTAGCTACCCGTTTTTGGTATGCCTGTTCATGACATATAGTCTTCAGTCGCTTTTCATCGACCAGGTTCAGCTGCTCGTGCTCTGCCGGATCCACTCGGCCTCTGAAAGTTCAGCTTGGGCAATATTCGTAAGGAAGGGATTTCAACTTCCACGGGGAGAACGGCCTCCATGCCGTATACCAGAGAGTAAGGTGTTGCCTCAGTTGAAGTCTGAATTAAATTTCGGTATGCCATTAATGCGTACGGCAACCTCTCATGCCAGTCTCGAAAGTTCTCTTGGTCTTGGCCAGAATCTTCTTTATGTTCTTATTCGCCGTTTCCACAACTCCATTTCATTTGTGGGCGGTAAGGAGAAGAGTTAAGGTGTATGATCTTGAACCAGTCCAACAGATCGTCCACCACCTGTTATTCAGATTTGGACCATTGTCTGTGATAATAGCCTGGGGTGTCCCATACCTCGCGATGATATCCCTTTTAATGAACTTTGCGACGCTCTTAGCTGTGACGTTAGCGTATGAATTGGCCTCGATCCATTTGGTGAAATAATCTATCGCCACCAGGATGAAACGGTGGCCGTTTGAATCATTAGGGTTAATTGCCCGATCATGTGGATTCCCCACATAGAGAACGGCCAAGCTTCAGACATCTGATGAAGTTCATTCGAGGGAGCGTTGATCTTGTCTCCATATACCTAACACTGATAGCAGGATCTCACGTGCTGATTACAGTCTGACTTCATGGTTATCAAATAATAACCAAGCCTCATGATCTTCTTAGCAAGGAGGTGACCGTTCATGTGTGGTCCGCATTCCTTCATGGATCTCCTTCATGAGCAGGTTTGCTTCCTTAGCATCTACACACCTTAACAGGACTGAGTCGAATGACTTCTTATACAGAGTCTGTCCACTGAGAAAGAACTTGTTAGCCATCTTGGCTATGTACTTTCTATCTCTCATCTAGCTTCCTGAAGGATATTCTCCCTTCTGCAAGTAGTTCTTGATGTCGTGATACCAGGGTTGGTAATCAAATCCTTCCTCAATCACCATGCAGTAAGCTGGTTGCTTGATAATGTCGACTCTCAATGGCTCAATGTCTAAGCCTTCCGTCACCTGCAGCATGGACGACAAGGTGGCCAAGGTATCCGCGAAGTGATTCTGGGTTCTCGGTAGGTACTCGAAGTTGATCTCTTCGAACTCTTCAATCATTTCCTCCAGGAACTTGTGATAAGGGATGAGCTTAGAGTCTTTAGTCTTCCACTCGCTTTGGGTTTGCAAGATGATAAGCATGGAGTCTCTGTATACTTGCAATTCCTCACTTTCATGGCGAGGGCCAGCTGCAGCCCGAGGATACATGCCTCATATTCGGAGATGTTGTTGGTGCATGGGAATGTTAGTTTTGCAGCAACTGGATAGTGTTGTCCTCAGGAGATATAAGAATTACCCCAGTTCCGGATCCTGCGAGGTTTACGGCGCCATCGAAATACATTGTCCATTTATCTTCGGACAGATTGGAAATACGATCTTCCACATTCTCGTCACTTGGGATACTGAATCCCTGGGCATCTTCAGCCAACATATCTGCTATAGCTCGTCCCTTGACGGATTTCTGAGTTGAACTTCTAATATCAAATTCTGACAGGAGAACCTGCCATTTAGCCAATTTCCAATTAAGGCCGGCTTTTCCAGGAGGTATTTTATCGGGTCATTCTCTGTAACCAGCTGATGAGGTGATGAAGGGTGTATTGTCTCAACCTGTGTAGTACCCACACTATCGCGACACAAGTTTTCTCAACTGTGGGTAATTCATTTCTGATGCAGTAAACTTCTTACTCAGATAATAAATGCTCACTCCTTGCTATCTTCTAGGCTTGTTTGAGCTAACAGAGCCCCTAAGGACTCTTGCTGAACAGTGAGATAAAGGGTTAGCGGTGAACCTGGTACGGGAGGCACCAAAACTGGTGGCGAGACAAGGTAGCTCTTAATCTTCTCCAGCGCTTGATGGCATTCGGAATCCCATTTCACCTTGGCTCCCTTCTTTAGTAGCTTGAAGAATGGCTTCGCGACATCAGAGACCTGATAAATGAACTGGCGATGTAATTTAGCTCCCAAGTAAACTTCGTACTTCCTTAACTGTTGTGGGGGTACTGAGGTTTAATATCGCTTTGACTTTGGAAGGATCCATTTCGACTCTCCGGTTGCTCACATGTGACAAATTTACCCCAAATTATTTTTTTGACCACGAAAAACCCCAAACTGGAACACATGTAACAAATTTACCCCAAACTATTTTTTAACCTCAAAAAACCCCAAAATGGTACATTTGTGACAAATTTACCCCAAACTGATATATTTGCGACAAATTTACCCTCCGTTAATTTTCGTTAAATTTAACGTTAAATTACTTAGTTGGATGGCATGTGGCACTTCACGGGTATACCGTTTAGGATTTTTACCTTCCGTTTACCATAGATTTATCAATTTAGGGTTTTTCATGATACTGATCTAATTTAATAAAGGCTAAATTTTTCATAAGTATAATAGTTTGGGATTTTCGTGGTAAAAAAAAAATTAGTTTGGGGTAAATTTGTCACAAATGTACCAGTTTGGGATTTTTTATGGTCAAAAAATAGTTTAGGATAAATTTGTCACGGGTGTACCAGTTTGGGGTTTTTGTGTCAAAAATAGTTTGGGGTAAATTTGTCACAGGCGTACCAGTTTGGGTTTTTCGTGGTCTTATCCCATTTCCTATGATTTTTTTGGAGTTTTTCTGATTTTTTTATTATTTTCCGAATTTTTATTGCCTTTTATTTTGACCTTTTTTTTTACGTTTTCGAAATTTTTTAAGAATCTTTTATGATTTATGGATTTTTTATTTTTATTTATTTTATATTTCATTATTTTTTTTATTATTCCTATTTTCCCACTATTTCTGATTTTTTTTTACTTTTCTGAGATTTCTCTAGAAATTTTTATGATTTTCCCTATATTTTTTATTTTATTTTTTGTTCAATTTCTTAGACCGAAACGGCACAGTTTTTATTTTCATTTTTGTTTTAGATTTTCTATTTTTCCAAATTTTATTGATTTTTCTGAATTTTCTATTATTTTATTATTTATTTATTTTTTATTTTATTTTAATTCTCGGGCCGGGTTCGAGTCAACCCAGCCAATTGACCCGAAAGCCCGAACCGAAACGACATCGAATCCACTTTCATTAGTTTTCTATCATTTTATAATTTTTATTGATTTCTGAGTTTTCTAATAATTTTTTTTTTTTAATTTCTGAATTTTATTATTTTTGTATACGACCGGGCAGCATTGACCCGGTTCCACTAGCTGAACCCGACCGAAAATCTGAACAACCCAATGCCAAAAACGACGCAGTTTTAGAGGAATTTTTTTTGAATTTTAATTTTCCAGTTTTTTATTCCTATGCTATTTATTTCTCTTATTTTAACCTACGATTTAGATGATCCACGTGGCAACATCTCGACTACTCCCTACATGCTAATCTTACGGCCATGATCAATTCCTAAGACCAAATCTTAGCCGTCTATACTTATATATATATATATATATGTATTTTAAAATGATTATAAATTCAGATTGGGTTTTATTCTTAGAAAATCTAAGATCGTGACACGTGGCACACTCCTAGTCCTCCGATTAAGATTGCTATTCAACTTGGTGGCCGTAAGGACGGAACAACGTGGCTCCACCTCAACGTTTGACTAACTCAACCTCCGTCGTGGCATCTGACGTGTTTTTGCCACGTCATCGCCACGTCGGATTTTGACTGAGTCAAACCGCTGATTGGGCATCGTCTTCTTCCTTCAGCCACTCCTGGACGGACGATTGTGGTTCGCCGGTGGCGATCCGACGGTGGAGCCGACTCCGATCGACCCGTTTCAACTCCGATCAAACCCTAGTTCGTTCCGATCAACATATCGAAATTTCAACCGAATCTATCGACTAAAACGCGTCAATCGAAGCTTTTACAAAGGAAAATCATGACGACCCTAGCGTGCAATACGGAGCATAACTATGAAATTCAATCACGGAAAAGCATCATAAGGAGTTCAGGAGGCTTACCTAGGGCTCTGATTAGACCCTAGATTGCTAGATACCCTAACCGAGTCCCGACAAGATCAGCTACGTTTGAGGTTCCAGCTCAAACGTTTATGCGCAATATCGATGCAAAATGGAGATGCGAATGCGGTCAGTGGCGTGAGGGAAGCGAAACGCACACAAAAGGGGCAAGAATCATGGCTAGATTAGGGAGTTGCCATTGAAGCACCGAGCTAAGCTCGAGTTCAAGAACTCACCTGTTCAGGCGTCGGCGAGCTCTGGAAATGGCAGGGGTCACCTCCTAAGGACTCCAGCAAACTTTCCGAGATGGTTTTCCCCTTTGATTCGCTCCCAATTGCCCAAGCTCTTCAATTGCAGTCGGTTTCCCGAGCTTCTAAAATCCTCCTCCAGCTCTCTCTCCCTCTAGTCCTTTTAAACTTGATACAGTGTTGCGATCTCCCTCAAAATCTCGAGATTCCTCACATCAATCTTCAACAAACAATCGCCTCATCTCTCAGAATCTCTTTCGATTCGTACCGGAATAATTTTTTAAAAAAATTTTGACATTCCGACGGTATTTCGCCGGCGGTTGTCCGTGCCCGGCAACGAATGCACGTGCCATTTGGCACGTCGTCGCCGGGCAGATTCCCGGCCGCGTCGCCGGAGCTCCGATGGGATTTGCCCATTTCAGAACGATCCCAGGTGTTCCCCATTTACGCGCGCGAGAAGGAGGAACCAGAACTGGTTCTGGTTTCTCGGGTCTGTGGGTTGCCCGGGTCGAGTCGATCCGACCCGGTCAACCGCTTTGGATAAAAATCCCAAATTGACCCCAAATTTGTCCATTTTTCCCAAAATGACACCAAAATTGGACTTAGGTATTGAATCTGCTTGAAATTGTATTTTCCCCAGAAATTCTTCAGAATTTGCGCAAAAACCCCAATTTTTGGGTTTGAACCCAAGAACTCATTTTGCAAAATCCAAACCCTTGGTGTCCTTTTTTGCAAAAATTGACGCCACCAATGGATTCAGAAGGTCAAAATCAGGGGGTGACATCGCGCCTATTTTCAATTTAGTCCCTAGATAATTTTAATTGCATTTTTAATGATTTTTAGGGACTAATTTGAAAAAAAAAAATTGCATTCTGGTCCTTTTCGCGAAATGGACAATTCTGAGGGCTTTTGGACTGGATTTTAATTTTGAAAAATAGAGGAGGATGACACGACTCCAAAAATGAAAAATTAAAAATTATAGAGCTAAAATGAAATTTCTAGAATTTATTTAAATAATCATAAAATGAAATTAATAAAGAAACCCAAATTCCAGATTGAATTTTTAAAAATTATTCAGTCAAAATGAAGATAAAATTAAAATAAAAATATTGACTATTTTTTTGTAATTTTCTGGTCTCAAATACTATTTTTTTTATTAATTTTCCATTATTTTCCTAATTCTGAAAAATAAAAAATACGAAAAATAAGGAAAATTATTTTTTGTTCAAAATTGGTTCCTTAGGCTTGGACAAGGCTTCCAAAGTTGATTTTTCAATTTTCTGATTTTTTATGGATTGTTTATGAATTTTTGAAAATAAAATGCAAAAAAATACGAAAAATAAGGAAAATTAATTTTTGCTCAAAATTGGTTCCCTAGGCTAGGCTGAGGTCTCCAAAGTTGATTTTTCAATTGTTTCATTTTTTATTGATTTTTTTACGAATTTTTGAAAATAAAATGCAGAAAATACGAAATATAAGGAAATTATTTTTGCTCAAATTGGTTCCCTAGGTTAGGCCGAGGTCCCCAGAGTTGATTTTTCAATTTTTATGAATTTTTATGGATTTTCTAAAAATTTTAAAAATAAAATTGGCCAAAAATCAAGTGTCAACACCACAGACTCGCACTGATGATACTGCACGTACAAAGCAAATAGTGTATTCTTTTATGCATTGACTTCTCCAAGTACTCCTCTCCACATTGCAATACTTTTTCAATGAGTAGAGGATTATACTTCAATGGGCTGAAATGAAAGATATGCTATGAGAGACGGACTTCATAATTCCTTTATCTAAATGGTATCTGTCTTCAATTTACTTCAGATATTTTCTACTTTGATCTAAGGTTAGTTTTTTGTTTACACCCAGCTGTTTTTTAGTGATTATTGGCTTAGCAAATGTTAGATGCAGGAAATAAGTTGAGAAAATGTAAGGGAACTTGTTTATGTAGCTGGAGGTCTTTCTAGTCTAGTATTTCAAGTTACTATCGTGAACTTTCGACTTGACGGTTTCTGCTAAATGTCTGGTTATATGACTCTAAGATGATTTGCATGTGCATTGTCTAGTTGTCAAATTCAATGTCTTCGTTTCTGGCTATTTCAATTTAAAGCAGTTTGACCAATTTGTAATATTATCTTTTTTGTAGGTTTCAAATATCAACTTTTGCAACCAAGCTCTTTACCTAATGATACCTACACATTCAATCTTGGCATAGGGCTTGATTTTCTAGGTTTGTTTAAGATCTACCACTCTAAGATGATTGTAATATCCTCCCATTTATTTTCATGGAATTTGATGTTCACAAGATTTTAATAGGTTTCTTCGATACCAAAGATTGCTATTATCAAAGCCGATAGCAAGTTGTTTCATTTTCTCAAGTTTATCTCTTGTTCTCTGAAACAAAATGGTAAGCTTCATGGTTTACATCATTATGTGTCCTAATACATGTTCATATTGTTTGAGATATTTGTCTAACCTTCCTACTTGTCAGTATAAACATGGAGGTCACATGCGTGATGCAGTTTCACAAAGAAGACCATCCCATTCCCATTCTGCTTTCTCATCCTCGTCCATGTCCCTTTCCTCTTTCCCTCCCTTGCACCTAACCCAGAACCACTACTTGCTAATGGACAACATGGATTATTAGCCCTTCCTCAAACCTCAAGATCCATCTCCTTCAGTTCATCTCCTCAATTCCATCTCCTTCAGTTTCATTCCTTCAATTCCATCTCCTTCAGTTCCATCTCCTTCAGTACAACACTCGAATGATGACGGAGATAGAGGTGAAGAAGATAGCCAATTCATGATATTCCCATATGGAGATTCGTAAGTACTTCATTTTTTAAGTATATGTAATATTCACGGGGCATCCCTTGATTTTGGGTTTTAGATATGGATGTCAACTGATTTGTCTATATCGTTCTAATCTGTTTGCAGATTCACAGATGCTACATATGTTGTGAGGCAACTTAATAAAATAGTCAATAACTATTGGAGAGGGAGTGGATTAGTTACAGCAGCGCTCCAAAAAAAAGTAAAGGATTTGTGGTGGAATGAGTTCAGGTAAGTTTGTCATTCTATTTTCTCACAAACTAAGTTCGGTGTAAGTAAAGTCGATTATTTTTCTATTTTTTGCAGCGGAAATTCAGGTGGGATGAAATAGAAGAGGATGAAGTTAAAAAAAATTTCAAGAAGAAAGCCGGTGATCACATACGAATGTAATGAATAAAACTAAAACAAGTCAAGTGAGCCAGATTTATTACAGGTGACAGTTGGACAGAAATGAAAAAAAACTTGGGAAACTGAAAAAAAAATAAGCAAAGAAGTGAACAAAATAAGAAGAATCGACTTCATCATCCAGTGAAGGATCTGCCACATATGCTGGGGCTCTATCAGCATTGGAGAGCATAGAAAAAGAATGGTAAGTTGTTAAACATGCTGTAGGTTAATGCAATTTAATTACTCATTTATGTTATATTTTATAGGCAGATGAATTGGGACAGAACCGCATATACAGCTACATTTGAACGCATATCTCAAAAAAAAAATAAGACATGACTAACATCAAGCAAAAGCTATTAAGGATGTAAGGTTAACTAAAATGAAAAATAATAAATGTTTTTAATATTGATGTAGTTATATATTACAAAATGAATTTATTTTATTTTCATCTATTTGTTAATATAGGAAATATGATGAACTTTAATGAGTACCGCTAGGGTGGTGAGGGATGTTGATGGTCTGCAATCAAGTGGAGGTCTGACAATATACATTATGGGTAGAGGCATCTGGTGGATGAAAAAAGGAAAAATATTTGGGATGGGAACCCTAAAATCCAAGGATGATATTCAACACAGGTTGTTGCACTTCATCCTCCAATGTTGTTGTTCAAGAAGGACACGAATGAGGAGCAAATTACGCCAGAATTGACCCAACTGAACATAAATACTTGTAGAGAAGGCATGAAGAAATACGAAATGGTCAACAACAATTTCACAATAATGAACAATTAGATCTTTTAGAGTCTCAAACATCAATTTAATCTCGACACCCTCAACCCAATCAGACTCAGGTTCCTCCAGTCCTTCCCTAATGAATAGGTTGGATGGCACAATGCTGATGAGATTGCTGATGATGTTGAATGTTTGTCAATCGTGTTCATTTATGTACAGTAAGAATTTTTGTTGGTTTATTGTTTGAATGTTGAATCTATATTAGTGAATAGACTTTTTGTTTGTTGGGTGAACGATTTGCAGCTTTTGTCACAAGAAGAAGAAGTGAAGGAACTGGTGAAGACCATTCTTGCCGATGTCTTCGAGCCTACCTATTAGGACGGAAGAGCTGAAAGAGGAAACTGCCTCACGATGAAAACAACAAGACCCACTTTTGAGGTAATGATTTTGCACTGAATAGAAGTCCCAACTAGGTCGGCCTGTTGTGTCAGGAAAAATTGGACTTTGGTCACGATAATTGGGACTCATTCATGATTTAGTTTAAGACAATATCTCTTCTTTCTGGCAATCAAGGTTTGCAATTCTTTATTCTCAATTTGATTCTCGGCTTCTAATGCTCAGCAAAATGGCTTGTTGTCTGCTGAAAGCTTCCATCTTTGGTTCGCAAATGTTTGCTGTACTTTAAAGGATTTTTTTATTTCTAGTATTACTGTTTCTACTAATACTATCTATCACACAGAGCTTTTATTGAAACTCGATCGGCATATTAGGTTGCGGTCGGAGGTGTTATTCATTATGAATAACTTCCTCAAAAGACCTGAATAGCGATATGAAGTAAAATTAAATCCTACTTTATGTTTCTTCTGCCCTATTTTTTCAATTGATTTGCATTTTTGAAATGTAGAGTAGTTGGCTTTGGGTGTTTTCTTATTTCCTATACTTCCTAGCCTATGTGAACTCTTTTCAAGAGCATGGTACCATTTTGTATGCC
>JAGVVM010008033.1:0-10510 GCA_019149425.1 Psidium friedrichsthalianum | reverse complement strand
AGTTTTTTTTTTTTTTTTTTTTAAATAATTTTTTTACGCCTATTATTGTTAGATGAGACATTTCTTATTGTAATTGCAAAGTTGATTTTGATAGGTGTTGCTGCTTCTTTTTCTTACCTCAGCCCGGGATCCTGGTATAGTCCCACGGATGCACATCCACCAGAAGAAGTAATGCGCTTTGACTCCTCAGCATCAGTTGAAATGGGGGGAAGACAAACTCCTAGCCTTCAGTTTCCTCGCACTAAAGATGTTTCGGTTAATGGTGTTACTGTGAGAGTGAAGTATTGTGATACGTGCATGCTCTATCGACCTCCTCGTTGTTCTCATTGCTCCATCTGTAACAACTGCGTTGAGCGTTTTGATCACCATTGCCCTTGGGTGGGTCAATGCATTGGAATGGTATGCTATCGTGAACATGGGGCTTTTGTATGTTCTTCATTTGCTTATTGGTAGTGGTTAAGGCTGTTAATCAGTCACAATTTTGGAAATTATGCTTGTCTAAACGATTGTTGCATTTTTGCTGCTGCAGCGCAACTACCGTTTCTTCTTCATGTTCGTATCTTCAGCCACTCTTCTGTGTGTCTATGTTTTCGCGATGTCTGCTTTCTACATCAAGGTTCTGATGGATGAGCATGGCACGGTTTGGAAGGCAATGAAGGAGTCACCTGCCTCTGTCGTACTCATGGCTTATTGTTTTATTTCTCTATGGTTTGTCGGTGGACTCACGGGCTTCCATTTGTATCTTATAGGGACAAATCAAGTAAGTCTCATGCACCATTCACACAATGTGAGAGGCATCATGTTATTTAATTGGTTTTCTTTTGCGCATTGTTTTTTTGGTCCTTTACTTCCATGTCTTGGACGGAATTGATGCTGTTAAAGTTTCCTTAAATGTTGCTTCATTCACTATTATTCCTTAAGTTTGCTCTCATCTTATGTCTCAATTCTGGTTACATCCTGTTCGGCTCTCTGGCACTTTAGCTGGGACAGTATATGTCTTGGTTTGTTATACAGAGAAGTACTCTGTAAGTAATGTCTTTTGTTTGAAAGCAAATCAGTGAAGCATGAAAAGAACTTCTAGTATTGTCATATTTTCTAATCATAGAGGGGTTGAGAAGTCGTTCCACTTTGTAAGTATTGGATAGTTTATCTGCTCTAGAATTTGAAACTCTGAAGGGTCAACGGAGAGTTGTGGTTTCCTTAATGATATATTTCATGGTGAATTTCTGCAGTCCAGCATTCACGATATTAGGAAGGATTTGATATTTTTGCTGATGTGATGGATTACAAATCCCTAGCCACTAGCCTGAACGAGATTTTGGTGCATATTTTCCATTGCAGTGAAGGGTCTGGCAGATCTTTTCTTATGAGCACTTCGATGCATCCTTTGGTCTTTCTTTGCAATTCTTTAACGCTGCCTTTTTCTGTTTCTGACAAGGATTTCTTGGCCATTTGCTTGTAAATTAAGATGTCTGACTTCATTCACATTGCGAACATGAGTTCAGCTTCTAAGTAGTGCTATCTTCTGATTTGAGACAAAAAACACTTGATTTTACAGACAACATACGAGAATTTCCGGTACAGAGCAGAAATAGGTTCAATGCTTTTGATCGGGGTGCGTCAGTAATTTTTATGAAGTGTTCTGCACGGAGGTAAAGCCGTCAAAGAACAATTTCCGAGCTTTTGTCCAAGAACAGGTGCAGAAACCTGTTTTACCAAGCGAACGAGGAGCACAATCAGAGATGGAAGATTTAGTTGCAAATCCACGCTCAAAGGTGGAGGATGATTTGGACATTGGTGAAGATCTTTTGAAAATCTCCCAGCGTCGGAATATCGAAATTGATCAAGATGTTCAAAGTAGAGGAAGCAACGGAACTCCAGAAAATAGTTTCATGGTGGACTCCCCTATGGCTTCAGGTCAACGAGCTCCAACCATTAAATCTGAAAATCGGCACTCAAGTTATGTGAGAAGTGGGAGTTGGGAAATTGCACCTGAGGTCCTTGTGAATTCCACGTTCACGGAGAGAAGTTACACCCCCTCAAGCGAAACACGCTTGTAATTGGGTATATATGATTGGCGTGCAAAGCAACATGAAACTCTGGCCTCAAGTTGAAATTTGGCGTCTTTCAGGAGCAGTCATTTATGCCCATTTCAGGTCTGAATTTTGATATTAGCTCTCTTTGTTTCTGTTCTTTTTGTGTGCTATATGTCTTCCTCTGAGCATTAAAATAGGAATGTTTGAATAGTGTCTTCTCAATTTGTTGCTTTCTCCTGGTACATTTGTCTGACCCCGCATATTAAATTTGTATTGCTGGCTATATTGTTTCTGTATATAACCAGTATCCTAGGCGCTTGAAATCTGTGTCGTCTATTTGTTCAGACTGATTAGTTGCATTCCCCATATTCATCCTATGCCAAACTAGACTTGTGCTCTCTTGCTGCTGTTGCTTTGAAGTTAAAAGGCTGGGCAATGTTCTTGGTGCATTTTAAAACTCAGAGGCCATCTTTTAACTCACATTGCCCAAAAACAGGGATCGATTTTGGAATGTTTGAATTTGTCTTTGCACGAATTCGATCAAGATTTTTTTAGACACCCATACTTTTGATGATATGATGGAAAGGTCGCGGAAGCAAATTGCTTCACACACTGAATGTTGCTTCTCGATCTCTTTGGTCGGTGGAATTGTCCAAAGAACTGGTATGTTCATGTTCTCTTTAGGTCTTGCTTTGATATTTGACAATACCGCGATAATATGTTGAACGATGCTGCGTGTTATAGCAAAATGTGGAATTCTTGGTTTGATTCCGGGAGAGCTTATTCATTCCACGAGGCTTACAGATTTTATTAGTTTCTTTGGAATTATAAAATTGTTCCTCCTGTACACTAACCCAGGAAAATATAGAGGCGCATTCTGTAGAGCGCATCTGAAATCTCACTCATGGCATGCATAAAAATATTGGTCGGTATCGCGTATTCAATGAATCAACTCAACTTCGAGCGGAGACGCCTCTGACTGCCTAATAGGGGTGAGCATGGCCGAGTGGGTAGGTTCCGGACCTAAATCCTGAACCCGACCTTATTATAATTGATTCTCAATTTTTGAAACTGAGATCCGACTTGTTTTTCTTGGACTCTATTTTGGAACTGATCCTATTTTTCGGTCTGGTGTTAGGGTCTACCCAAGGACATGTTTTCCTTTTGTTTCTTTTTCTGATTTCATTTTTTCCATCCAAATGATATGAATATCGATGAAATGATCCAAAGTAAAAAATGATCGCGACAACGAGCGGCGAGCTAATTGTGGTGATAACAAGAGAGAGAGAGAGCATGATGAAATGGAAAACACGAAACAAAGGAGATCAGCGTGAGGTAAGGCTACTCGCAAGAAGAAACCTAGTTTTTTTTTTTAAAATAGTACCTAAAAATCGGTTCTAAAATCGGTCCGAGCAGGTCTTCACTTAGAATCGAGAACCGAACCGATTTTAACCGGTTCTCAAAAATTGGAACGGGTTCTCGGACCGGTTTGAATAGGAACTGATTCTCGATCTTATTTTTCGGGTGGTCCGGTCCGGATTTCGGATAAATCCGGCCTGGTTGCATGCCCTTACTGCCTAAACCCTAGCCATGAGAGAGGGTCTTAGGTTCTTGAAGGGGCTCGAGCGAGAAAGTACATCCGAGAGGAGTAGTAGTTTTGGAAATGTTATGCACGAAGTGGAGGTTGAGTTGAGTTGAGTTAATCTCTGATAGCTTATGGGTGGTTGATAGCTTAATCAGCTTCCTTATCAGATCAGGCCCAAGCCCCCATGGCCCATCCGCAATCTTCGGTGGTGCGCGAAGATTTGCTAACCCAACTCTCGTGGATTTCTGTAGCCTATAATCCACGCGAAACTACTACATGCGTGGATTGGGTTGCGAAAGCATATATCAGACCCTGGTTTTTAGAATGCCTTGCACATCTTTGCAAGGACAATTTGAATTGAATCTATGCTCTTGTATCCGGTAACTCCGAAAGGATATGAAAATCGGAGGAATTTCTTTATCCAATCCAATCTTATCGTATTCGATTTTGTTTTGGCTACCATGTCCAACCTAAGCGCTGGACACTGCACCACGACAAGCTTGTTATGTTGGTGACAGGTTGAGTTAAAATTAGGTGCAAATCAAACATTATTTAACGCCTAAGTGCCTAGATGCTTGAGACCCAATTCCCATACGCAATTTGGAAACCTTTCTTTGCTGGAGTTAGGTTGTGGTCATTTCTCATGCCATCTGACCGAGGCATGACCACCTAAGTTTCTGCCTCCCTTTTCTCATATATTTTGGCACTTGTCATCTTTGGTTTCCCGAAGCGTAGCATTACCGTCACTTGACCAACCTCTATCCTTGACCTAACTCCTAACCACTAGACCTCGTTTGGCGCTTTCCTAGGCCACAATTATAGTACTCCCCTAATGAAATAATTCATCCTTCAAATCTCGGAAGGTCATTATAGATAAGCAACATGTTATCCGGTGGCGTGTGCCCCTTTCATATCTCGATGACAACGTTCAAGATCCATATTTATGCGAATGAGGTACTTAGCATCTAAGTAGTATCGATACGCGACATGACACGACATGTCATTTCCCAAAAATAGAAAATTTCGACACATCAGAACACGCTATTTATTAAATGTATATTTTCATATATACACAAAAGAAAATTTATTATTTTAACGATTGCTTCAATCAAGTTAATTTGATTCAAGTTTAAGCTTCACTAAGAACATAAAAAGAACTTTCTTTTTTCAGGGTGCATGGGGAATATATAATAAAAAAGGAGCCTAGAATGAACTTACATCGACAAATTCAGCTACATCCCGTTATAATAATATCGGGTTTCCATAAGTTTACATTTTTACCCCTAAAAAATTGAAAATTTCCAAAATTGACCCATGCGTGTCGGATCTCGCATATCGGGATGTCCGAAACTCGGGTTGCTGACGTGCCGGAAAAGCTGACCGCGTCTCGGACGCGTGTCGGGTGCCCGACATGACGTAAAGCCTCTTGGAGAATGTCGGTGCTACATAGCTTGGCATCCACCTAGGCTTCATCATCTTTATAATGTACTACATCGGCCCCACGTATATCCGCTCCGAAGCCGAGCCGTATCATCTACGTCCACAAATAATCAAAGCACTTCTGATGATTGAAACTACGAGCGTGCTACATGAGTCGGCCATTGATCTTCGCATACCGAGTCAAACCCCGTCGAAATAACACCACTAAGCAAAAGACCAAGTCAAAAAGAGACTTGAAACCCCACCTTACCCGAAAAGGTAGGTAAACCACCGGATTGACCGACCACGACCCATTGGTCGATCCTAACGAGCGATCGAATTCCACCCTTTCGGAGTCGCAAGATGCACAGTTTCAAGCGCGTGCGTCAATTGGCTCTTCCCCAATAAGAACTTGACAGCTCAAATGCCTTTGCACGATCACATGGGAGATTTGCCTAACTTATTACAATGTCTTTCGGGCAAGTCCTAGATTCTGACAAGTCAGTCGCATGATGTCCGTCGTTTGTTTTATTAGTAGTACAGACGAAGACGAATTAGCAACAGTTTTACACGTGGTAAAACGGTTGGAATTGGATTGGATCGACCTCGGGCGTTTGACCTAGTCCCTAGGCCAGCGTAGGCTTCACTTCAGGTGCATCCGTCGCCATAGATTTTGGGACGGGTGAGGGGTAGTTGAATTGTTCTTTTCCAAGAAATTAATTGGAGAGACGTAAAATATAAATCATCTAAAATTGGAAACGACGGCATCATTATTTAATCATCCGGGGAAAAAAAAAAAGGAGTATGTGGGGGCACTTCTAGGGGTTACGGATAGGTAGTATTGGGGGCATGTTGCATGCAAATTGCATGAAAGTAGGGGTTTTTTTTTCCTGAGATTCGTATAGCATTTTGGGAATTTTCCTAGCCGGTTTGGCATAATTAAATGGGTTATTTTCATGAAGGCGGTCTACGATTGTAAAGACTTAAGCTATTAGATTATAGCATAATTCAATATTCAAAAATTCCAACAAAAGTAACTTTGTATTGACAAGGCGCGTGCGATTACCAGCACCCGACTAATCTCCATTTGATTTGATGGTCTCCCAATCTCACACAAATTGGATAAGGGAAAACAACACATGATCCATGAACTTTAAACTAATATGCAATGTGGTATCTAAATTTGTAATTTATTCAATATAGTCCATGAACTTTAGCTCAATGAAAAATGTGGTACATGAACTTTTAATTTGTCCAATTTGATCCATTGACTTTTTGTACGCCTTCGATGTAGCCCCCGAAATATATGAAAAAAGTCCATCGATTCAAGTTCATGAGCAACATTGGACATTTTCATAAAGTTCGGGGACCACATCGAATATGTGCCAAAAGTTAAAGAACCACATTGAACAAATTAAAAATTTATGGATCACATTCCATATCGACATAAAGTTTAGGGATCGCATTTAACAAGTTAAATATTATTTTTTTAAAAGAAAAAGAACTATAGAGTGATTCAACTAGAGAGACAAGTGGTGTGAACAGGACATGCATTGTCTTAGCCGCTAAACGAAGCTTTCCTCTTTTAAAAAGTCGGCAGGTTGCCACACGTTTCCCATTTGCTAATTGCTAAAGCCACTCGATCCCTCTTTTGTTCCTCCTCCTCTTCTTCCTTCTTCCTTTAAACTTTAACACCGACGTGATCGTTCACATCAATCTTGGGGAAGGGCGACATTCGATGCTGCAAATCAGGTGGGGTCTTAAAGTACCCTTTTTTTCCCCCGAAGGAGAGAATTCAATATGTAACTTTTCCTAAGATTGGACCTCCCTTTACATCATCACCAGTTCACTTTCATAAGCACATATGTCATTCTCCTCATGCACGACTTTTGAATCTGGCTAAGTACCTTACAATTTTAGAGGCTTGCTAGCCTCACCGACCATCCACCAAATAACCAAAAAAAAAAAAAAAGAAATTGTAAAGAAAAAAATTGATGGCAAGCTTAAAACATTTAGTACCGTGTGCGGTCAGGCAAGACTTTTCCATAATTTTATGATGTTAATCACTTCGCTCTCGCTTGCCGCCGAACAGGTCGCTATCGGAACAAGCCAACCATGGGATCCATATGATCTAGCGGCCCATGTGAGTGGAGCTCAGATGCATCCGATGTGCCTAAATGCTCTCTTCGGAAATAGATCCTAAGGAACTCGCGTGGCGCCGCTCGTGAGTGCACGCTTTGTTGAGCGGAAATAATAGCAAAATGTGCATGGTGTTAAATAAAGGGAGGTATGATTGACTTATAAGGTAGGTTCAATGATCCCTATAGGATTGTGGTCAGCGAGAATTAACTACTGGGGATATATAGACCGGCAAATAAGGTCAAAATGTAATATGTGTTTGTGTAGCTATTGGTCAAAAAAACATATTATGTGGCTCAAGCGGTGAACACTCTCCAAGAAGGGGGAGCAATGAAATCTATTATTTTGGTAGCTGAAACGACGAATTCCCCAATTACGTTATAATACCCCGTTCTTTATATAGAAACAGCTCTCATTGAATATTTTATGTTTTGTGAAGGACACGCTTTAATCGTTTACGATGATCTCTCTTGTGCTTGTACAAATATAATCACCAAGGTATACTTCAAGTTGAGCAATACCAAAAAGAACAATGTATTGTAAACAACAAGAAAAGAGAATACCAGCTGACACAAATCCAAAAGACGAAAGAAGTGTTGCATGTAAAAGTAAGGTACATGGTAAAAAAAATCATCCTCGTCGCAAAGGTGTAAACAATGCTCTGAAAAAAAAAGCCATTACTCCCCAAAAAAGATGATTCTAATAAGGACAAAAAAAACAAAAGAGAGCTAAATTTCAACTGGGATGAAGGGTAATGACTTGAACTCGATTGATGGCGGCGGGCTCAAAGTCTTCCCGCCGGCTTCCCTGGTTGTCGCGGGGCGGCTGGCGGCCGGGAAGTATCCTAAATGGGGCTGCTGAGGGAAGAACAGAGGAAATGAAGAAGAAAACGAAGAAGCGCAACAAAACCAGTGATGCGGAAGACCATAAAAATCTGATGACCGGAAAAGGCTGTGGCGGCGGAGACGGAGAGGGCAACTGATAACGAGGACTGTTAAAGAAGCCATCTGCGACGAAATACATCATTTGCTCCGCCAAACTCGCGGTGATGATGCCCTGAGAAGCTGAGGTAGTTCCACATAGTCTTCACATTGACGCCTTCAGCTCCTTCCCGGGTAGGGCGGGACCATCCCACAGACGGAGGAGCTAGCTGACCGGCCACGCTGTGGCCGGAGAGGAAGCGAGCCGACGGCGACGAGGGTCGGGCTTGGCGGCGGCTAGTGGAAGCCATAGTCGGCACGGTTTGGCGGGATGATCGGACGTTTTCGGGGAAGTTGAGCTTGCACGGTTGTTTCCGCGGAACCGTGAGGGCGGGGCGTCGTCGTAGGCCCGGGCGGCGGCTTCCGCTGTGTCGTGGTTCTAACCAGACCCTTGCGGCTGTTTGCGGACGGGATCTCTGCCGCCATTTCCACCATGGCCTTCTGCCTCACTCCCCTGTATCGCCTCCTCCTCTCCGCCTTCAAAGCGGGCGCTTCCCCTGCATCCAGAAGGCTCCCGGGCGGACCGTTGAGGTGCGGTGGTGACAGCCGTTTGCTTGCGGGCCTGTGTAGATATAAAGGACATACACGTTTTTGTGAAGTCCCATTCCACGCGAGTTGCAACATTTCAGTACATTTTTTTTTTCAAAATGAAAAAAAAAAACATGAAAATATTAATCTCACTGCAAAAAAAAGATTATTGGAAAATAAAGAATACACTCGTGATTATTTATTTTGTTAATACCCGTATATTAGAAAAATGATAGTTAGGTATCATATTTATATATAATGAACTACTAATGAATACGCAGTCCTGAAATGAAAAACAGTTCGGTCAAAATTGATTAATTTGAATCAAACTTGATTTTTTTTTCTTAATAATGATTGAGAACTAGACAAAATCAAAAGGATTTTCATCTCATGTCTTAAATGAAATGGCATACTCGAATTAGCAGTATAGATTTATGAGATGACAGTATGGTAAAAAGTTTCTTATTTCTTCCTAACACAACGAAATTTTCTTGTTGTTGATTTCTAGGCGTGGTGCTTCTTTTGTATCAGAAAAACTTGTTTGATTATGGATTACTACTAGAAATGTCTTTGTTGACAATCCTTCACTCCGACACAACATCTAAGGTTCCTCTACTAATGTGATATCTCACACCAAAGAAATCCTTAACCCTTCCGACTTTTTTTCTAACACATTGGGGGCCTATTTGCATTATGTTATTTCGTCGGTATCGATAATCTTGTAACTCAATCCACTTTCAAACGTAAAGACAAGGACTCAACTCGATTTTAAATCTTAACGCCATGGTGAAAACTTGGCTGAGAGATGCCTCGACGGTCTATCAGAGTTTAAAACGAATAAAGATAAAAGAATCTAGCTACGTTGCGATTAGCATTAACCTATCTATAATGTCTTCCAAATGTATTGCACCCACGAAGATATTTTAGCGTATTAGATGTATTATCTCACTGATCGATAGAGAAAATAATCGATACTGTTCTATTGATGCCATGTCTTTCTCAATCCATATAGGTGAATGGCTACAAGAAGTCGCCGACCAGACTAGCCAATGCATGCAAGTTAGAGAACCTAGATATTGCCTTCACAGCTCATCACCAAAAAAAAAAAAAAGTGAACAAACAAAATAATCGCCTCATACCATTAGTGATTCATATGTGGGTTCATAAAAGTATTGATGTGCAAGTAGATGGAAGAAAGAGCCTCTTGGCCTTATATTGAGATTCTAGAGTTTGCGATTTAGGAAATTTAACGATATCATTATCGGCGAAAATAAGAATAGAAGCAAAACCTAGCCACTCAAAGACAAAAGATGAACAAAAAGCAATAGAAAGAAAGAATGGAGGGACGAAGAAGAAGTGATTAGTATTCCGTACTAGGGAAGAAGAAGAAGAAGAAGTATGATTAGTCAATTCGTACTTCCTACTATATGAGACATTGAGATTTCAACAATATTATAAATGATTTCAACACCACACACGATCTAAATCTTAATATTGCATGTGGAAAACAATTTTTTCTGGAGTAATGATTGATATACATGAGTAATGGATTTATCTCTCTCTCTCTCTCTGTCTTTTAATTGTCATTTTCTTTTCTGAAATAATTAAAAATTGTACCATTTCTAGAAATTAGCGAGAAATAAAAGATTAGATGGTTAGATGGAGAAAGAGAAGAATATAAGGCACTCACCAGCTATGGAGGCAGAAATGGTAGAGTGGCTCTCTAATGCAACACCAGCACTATGCACCCACATAGTTAATCCCTACTGAAGGAGACTCCGCCAAAAACTGTTGATGAACTTCCCGCCGTCACGTTCTATCTT
>JAGVVM010008032.1:0-13989 GCA_019149425.1 Psidium friedrichsthalianum | reverse complement strand
TTACTCTTAGCCAGACATGTCAAAAACGGGGATTACCAACTTAGCACTTCGGACATGCTTTGTGGGGCAAGATGTGGGGCATGTTCTTGCAGGGGAACAGCAACAGAGATGTTGACTTGTTCTGATTGTTTTATGCGAACGGGTGATTGAACACCTTCGTTGCCATGTGTTGATAGGTTTATATGCAATTCACCATTTCCATGAATATGAATGAATGATGAGTGATGGCGGTCTGTCTGGGTGACATTTTCGTTGGCGACTCCTTGTAATGGACTTACATTTTAGAAGCTTCAAAGAAGATCTGGCTCAGCCGTATACTAAGTATTGGCCCAGTGGCCATATTCGGCTGCCTGGACCACAGATTGAGCCCGGCTGCGCGCAAGAAACCTATTGGGCAAGCCAAACCTACAGCAGGCTTCTCGTTCTACGTCTACTGTTCGACTCGGTGCTTAATGCCTTTGTGTCCTGGTTCTTCATCTACTAGCATCCAAGTTGAGCTTGTGATGGTGCGTGAAGCGGTTTGCAGTCTCGATGTTCATCAGAGTCGTATTGCCTCATCAAGTCAAATAATGGAGCAATATTAGGATAGCTTAGAAGCGATGTGGATTTATAATGAGCGCGTGGAAAAGGGAAGATGATATTGAATGTTCACGTTCAATCGAATGTCCCAGGCGCACTGGAAAATGTGCAGGCAATTTGTTCTTTGTTTGGGATACATGAGTGAAAGCTTGGCCAGAAATCTAGTTATGTTGTAACAGTATCTAGGGCTGGGCCAGGCCTTACGTATTCTTTGTGATGAGTGATTCGGCTGGACAGAGGATCTTATCATGCTTGTTTGTCAAAGGCGTGAAGACTAAAGAATGGATTGGTATGAGTAGCTGGGAGTCGGGTGGAGATGCTTGCGTTGGAACAACGCTAGGGAAACCGCCTAACGCTCATTGGACAAAAGAATTAGGCGGTTACGTGTATACTATCCGCGTGTATAGACGTGTATATATCAATATATATAATCGTATTTACTATTTAGTTTGTTTAAGAACACGCCTTTGTATACCGATTAACAATTTTTTTAACTGCCAAATTTTAATTCTCAAAATACATCAAAACGACTTGGAAAAAAAATCTTCTATCTATGACCAGCCTTGATTTAGTAAATGACGATGCATCGACTGAACCCAAGACTTTGTTTTCTTCCCGATACATAAAGTCCGAGAGATTATATGGACTCGAAGTTCCTCTCCAAGCCGTAGCTTCTTTCTCAAAAAAAGAAAGAGGTTGGATGGAATATTGAAGTTTTTTAGCACCAATCAACCTTCGTAACATGCTGTATAATTCTTTTACAAATATTGTAACATGTAAGGACTTTGGGCTTTTAGTGAGCACTTGAAACTTTTGCAACGGCTTGCGGTGCGCGTCTATGTCTGAAGCCCCCATTACCATCACTGAGTAATAATACTAACGTCAGTATGTTGAGAAAAACACAAATCAACTATTTGTAAGGAACTCACTGATCTATATCTAAATCTAGTCAAGGAAAGCAAAACCCCTTGTGTAGACCTAAATCTAAATGGAGAGAGGAGAGTGGCATAATCTTGAAGAGTTCATGGAGCCTTGTCACGAATATTCTCATCGGTGTCTGTCGACTAGTCTTATGAGGTGGGGTTTCTCGATGTGTACTCATCACCGAATCTGCCGATCGGCTGCCGAACTTTTATGATGGTAGATCTATTCTTGAAGGACGAGAGCATGCATCTAGCTGCAGAATAGGATTTGTCGTTTGCTTTTCGATATTTGCTTTTCTTTTTTATAAATATTTGGGAATTGTTAGGTTTGAAAAGCATTCTATGTACCTCTTTAGTATTATCTTGATGAATGAACTTAGGCCGAAAAATAAAAATGAGCACTTGAAACTTAGGGCCTGTTTGGTAACGTTTCTGTTCCTCTGTTTCTGTTCCCGGGAACAAAAAAGGATCAGAAACATGTTTGGTAACGCAAATAATTCTGTTTCTGATTCTGCTCCCGGGAACACTTTTGGAACAAAAATCAGAAACAAAAAAAAGTTGTTTCTCAAAAAAAGAACACTTTTTTAGGATCACTTTTCAAAGATGGATTTCTTAGCCTCTTCCCACGACACTTTTTTAGGATCAATTTTTTAGGACCACTTTTGGACAAAAAATCAAAAATTTTATGTAGTTACCAAACGCATTCTGATTCTCTAAAAGAACAGAATCAAAAAAAGTATTTTTAATCAGAATCACTTTTTTGGAACAGAAACGTTACCAAACATGCCCTTATTCGCTTATCCCCCCTTTTTTTTGGGTCAGAACTTGCTTATGTTTTAATCTTCGTTAAAATGCTGAGGTGGCGCATGGTAAAAGTGCAAAAAAAAAAACCCAAAATGCTAAAATCCACCTCAGCATAAAATGTCGACGAGAAGGCGAAGTCCAAAGGACATTTGCAGATTGGCGCAGTTCAATAGCGCTTTCTCTTCATAAAGCCAAGCCCTCGCTCTCACTTCCATTTCTTCCCGTGTTCCTCCCAAAGAGCACCTCCCTCCCTCCCTCCGTCTCTGTCTCTCTCTCTGTAGCAATGGCGAACAGTAACCTACCTCGACGAATCATCAAGGTCTGGCTTCGATCCCTCTCTCAATTTCCCCCGATCGGCGTTCTTTCGTCTCTCTGTATCGAGCTTCTGGCGAATACGAGATGTTGACCCCCCTGCATCGCGTCTTTTTCCAAAGCTTCTTGGGTCTCGGGTCCAAGTGTTCGCTCGGCTTCGTTTAGCTGCATGTCTTGTGCGTTGACGATCAATTCCGTATGATCTGGCTTTGAGGTTTTCTTGGGCGGTCATAGCTCGACTTTAGGGTTTTACTTAGCCCCCGCGTCTCTCTCTAGCTGTTTTTTTTTTTTAAATTGGCTTCATTGCTGTTTAGTGTTTCTTATTGCGTGCTGCTTGTTTGCCTAGAAAACATGGTTGATGTGAAATGGCTGGAAAAGGAAAATTTCTCTGATATAATCTGCTTTATGTGAACAACTTGGGATGCGTATCAACATGAATCTATGCGAATTGTTGCGTTGCTTATCTGGATCTTTTTTATGCTTTGCAGGAAACGCAGCGTCTCCTAAGCGAACCAGGTAACCTTTTACGTTGTTGACTCTAGCTTTGATATGAATCATACATTTTTGGCAATGTGGTTCTCTCTCTGGAGAGTAAGAAATTTGGTCTGTTTAGTGGCTGTACATAAAACATGATTAGGGTTTATTATCTTCCTTGGAATGACACAATCTAGAGGACTGGAAGACTGTTGTTTCTTGTTGCTTTGATTGGTGCGATAAGATATTGTAACGTCTCTTCACCATGTTTTTCTGGTTGCACTTTGATGCTTGGAATGAGAGCGTATCTTATTAAAATTTTCTCCGATCTATTTTACAGCTCCGGGGATCAGCGCCTCACCTTCAGAAGACAACATGCGATATTTCAATGTGATGATTCTTGGTCCTACTCAGTCACCTTATGAAGGTACTGACTACTAAGTGAATTGTGTGGTGGAATGATGCGTGTGCACAGATGTGCATGTAAAGCATGGCATCAATTTCTCTTGAGGTTCAGCCGTGGTGTCCATGCTCTTGCTTGAATATGAGCATGTCTGCTGAAGATGCGTGCGTGTAGCTATGGATGGTGGTGAAATAGTGAGCTAGCTGTAAGCTATGGCTCTTGATGTTTTCTCATACCTAAAATGGCTTTTACTGTCCTTGTGCATCCAGCTAATAGTTTATTAAGTTACAGGCATTGCTCTTTTGACCGTGGAGTGCTTGGGAAAAGTTTTCGTTTTTGACTGAGAGTCACATTTTCAAGGTCTTTAAGCAACTGATCGGTTGTATATTCCCTTAGGCATTCTAAGTAATGTGGTATGTAGTCCAAAGGAGTGATATAGTTACAACTTCTTGTCCACAACTGTTGATATAGGCTGCATAGATTATGGTCAAGCGGATTCATACGTTGTACCCTTTTAGGGGCCATATAAGTGTACACTGCCGTCCTATCTCTATAATTTCGCTTCCTTATCTTGATGCATTCATCTGTTTGTATTCTTTTTGGCAGGTGGAGTTTTCAAGTTGGAGTTGTTCTTACCAGAAGAATACCCAATGGCGGCACCCAAGGTAAATATCCCTTTGGTCCTTTAGTTTCGGTTTAATCAGCCGTGGATTTGGTTGATGGTTCCTTCAAATTAGAGCCCGGAATATAAAGCAAACTGGGGTGAGGGCCAGAGGTATGGCATTGCAGAAATGCCAAGAAATGCTCTGTAGAGGTGAAAAACCAATGATAACTCATTTTCACTTGACGGTTGTTTTGTGTCTATCAAAATGATGGAGGAAACAAATTAGTACCGGCCATTGCTACTTTTTTCTTCTGTGGAGAAGAGGCCATGGTACTTCTAGTGAGATCAAAGACTTGTACGTAGAATGAGCAAGTTGGGTTTGATTGTGGATTCCACCCTCTTATGTTGAACGTGTTCATTCTAGTGTACCCTACCGATTGGTATCTTCCATTAGGAAGGTTCTGTCATTTGTGGTGATAATGGTTGTTATTTATTATGTTCAGCAGATTCTTCTAAGTTTTCTTAATTGCCCAAATTGACCATATCAATTCTGTCTGGGCCCACCACGCTCTGGTCCAACCAATTCAACCCCGATTCTCTATAATTTAAAAAGCCCAATGTACACGTTAGTAAAGAGGGTCAGAGTTAAAGCTCCCATATTCGCTTGGAAAGTTTGTTTTGGTTTTGCTTATTGCCGTGACTAGTGTTGAAAAGGCATATCTTACGACAATCGTTGCAAAGAACCTTTTTGTGAAATCGAAATAGGAGATCATAAAATAAATAATTGTACTACCGAACCAAGGTAAAATGACTCTCGAGTTAACCATACTTAAATAGATGTGAATAGTAAATTACTTCAAGCAAAATTACCACTGGTGGAAACATGACAATTGTAATGTAATGGAAGGAAAGTGTATACTTTACAAATAAAAGAATTGGAGTCGAAGTTACCATTTACATTTCTGCCAGCACATTTTTGTATCATTAAAGCGTTTTATGTTTACTTGATTACTACATATGCAGTCTTGTTTGTTTATCCTAGTAAGAAGATCTAATCTATTTGCATGTCTGAATTAATTTTCTCACCTTTAATGCCCCCCCCCCCCCCCCCAAAAAAAAAAAAAAAAAGAAACCCTGGTGCTAAAGTGGGGACAAATTTGTGTAGCTTTGGCGCTCTAGTATTGGATTATTCCATAATTATGATTGTTGCGAGCATATGACATGCAACGTTTAGCCTGCTTTCTGGTTTTAGTATTTGTGCACAACCTGTTTGGGCAATGGCATGTTTCATGACTTGCAATGAACATTTTCCTATTCTACCAGTGTCTGCTAAACAAATTGGTCTTGTAACTATTTGTGCGTTGGGATTATCGACAGCTATGATCTGAACTCGTCTTAGCGTACATTTGGCTATTAATGTGGCGGTTTTGTCAAATGAGGCATGCCAAATTTGGTGGTAATTTGCTTAATATGCTATATCACAAATAAGGCTTGTCATCTCAAGTATACGAACATACATTTGTTACTATCTTATTTCGTGGTGCTCTAAAATTTATTGTTTCAAAGCATACTATAGCTATCCAACTGGTATCAGATTTTATCTGAATTCATTGCCATCTATTACAATCTATCTGGTCCTTGGGAGGACAGCTCAGGTACTTAATTTATGATTTAGTCACAAAGCATTAGGTTTTTCTCCCTTTTGTTTGGGGGTTAGCTGAAATTTTTATATATGCTTAGTCTGAAAGTAGGTGTTCCGATTGACTGTATATAATGTGATCTGATCCCCCATTCCCATGCACACAATCGGCAATTGGAAATAAAACTCAGAATCACTGAGTTCAATTGTTTGATACCGTCAAGCCTTTTCTTAATGTGGTGCTAACAAATCTCGTCTGATAGTTTTGTGTTGACCTATGTCTTATTTGTCACGCAAAAGTTACTTTCTGGATGGTGCATATTTTCATTGGTCCATGGATCCTTCTTTCAGGAAAAATTTTGTTGTCTGTCTATTCTGTAGTCCTGTTTATTTTTACCTCCATTGGTTGTGGTCCTCAGTTTTTGAGATTTTCCTTTTACAGGTACGTTTTCTCACCAAGATATATCATCCTAACATCGATAAGGTAAAAAAAGAAAATTATCCTTCTTTTCTAGGGTCATCTTGTTTTATCCTTCTTATTGGGTTTCTTTGTCAATTGAAAAGCTTGGGAGGATTTGCCTCGACATTTTGAAAGACAAATGGAGCCCTGCACTTCAAATTAGGACGGTGCTTTTGAGGTAATTGTCATTTCCATGTAAACTATGGTTGGAAAATGTCCGTCGATTGTTCAGAACGTTCAGAAGTTCTCCTTCAGCCTAGTTTTCTAGACTCTGTTGTGGAGGTTCAATTGGCTTTTAACATTTACTTTCTCATGGACGTGGCATTATTTGGTTATTATTCGGTTTGAATAGACAGTTTTGTGTCCCAACATTCTTGCTTATTGGTGTAACCTTTGGGGCAGTATCCAAGCTCTCTTGAGTGCTCCAAACCCTGATGATCCACTTTCAGAGAACATTGCCAAACACTGGAAGACGAATGAGGCTGAAGCTGTTGAAACAGGTATTCTTGTTGTGTTTGTTTTCATGTGGCATTGCTGGCAATCTTAATCTGGGTGCATAATGCACCGTTAAGACTATTTGTTGATACTGTTAAGAGTTTGTCTTTTCTGATGTCTTTCTATCCTCTTCTCTCTTTTATTTGGAATCTGCAGCAAAGGAATGGACCGGATTGTATGCTAGCGGTGCATGACTGCATTAAATTTTGCCTTCTTTCAAGTAACATTACCTACAGGTCGTGTAAGCTGTTCCCTGTCGTTCCCAATCTGGAATATGGAAGAACTGATGGTTGAAAGATCTAAGTCTTATATTCTCAGAGCTTCCTGAAGTGACTGTCCGATTTTTTCTTTTCTTTTCCTCATTCTTGGAAGCATCGTACTGTGAATCTTTATTGTTGAAGTGTTACATGTCTTTCTTGTCTCCAATCGGTACAAATGGAGATAATCTGTTCGCTTGACTTAATATGGAAAGTGTGTTTTCGATCTGGAAATGCAATGCAAGACCTGTGAATATTGGCGTAGATGTTTGCTTGTACTTTTAGCTATTGGATTCTACCGTGCATATTGTTGGGTTAGTACCCAGAATGTTGGTTCGACATTTTCGTTTCGATAGGAGCAGCTGACATTGCATTTAACCCGCAGTTGGGATATCAGTATGTGTGGAATGGACTTGCATTTTGGCTTTTGGCATTTCATATACTGGCTAGTTGCGATGAGCTATTCCCCGATTAGGATAGATTTCTATCTTAACAGGATGATTGGGGATTTCAAGATGGTTGCCACCAAAATTGTCTGTTGTAGGTTATTATGGGGCTGTATTTCTGATGCTTTTCTACAAGTCCATACTTGGCCATCATAAATGACCTATTTCTAGATTAGACGCATACTTCTTTCATATGGGCCTTGGAGATTTTACCGAGCTTGAATGAGTCGATGAACCAAACTCGGGAATGAGATAAAGATGCACACGCCACCGTTGTATGGTCTCTCTTTTCTTTCCTCCCTCTGCACAGTCAATATACGAACGGAAAGGAGAAAAGAAAGGGTAGATCGTCAGACCCTGCGAATCCGCAACGGCTAGATTCCCTGTTTCAGATTCAGACCGACCATCTTTTCGGGGGCGTAGCCGTACTTTCTGACATACGTACGTTTCTTTTGTACTCATTCTCATCTCTCTCTCCCTCTACCCCCACCCGATTCCGTTCCGTGCCACTTCTACCGTCTTCTGACCATTCATTATCCATCCTTTTCATGGGATGGTTGGTTGATACATATGAAGCCACCTTTCTCTTTGCTTCTTTCCATTTCCATTTTTTCGCTCTATCTTCTCTTTTGTCCCTCTGCTTGCGCAAAGTCATTGCTGGCGGCCAAAATTCAACAGCCTTGGCTTCGTCGAAACCCAGGACGGTGCAAGTAGTTCACGGGGTTAATTAGTCAAATGCCTTACTTAAAATAACGATTAACCTATTGACCCTATGACCACCTTACATTTGACGTACCAACATATATGGATGAGGCTTCCATTTGTGGAAGAACTATTTTCCCACAGGGTTGGGTGAAAAAGATTGATTTCTTGTGAACCTAAACAGCCTCCTTTGCCAGCAGAGCCCCTACTAAATGTCAAAGTGGATAGAGGAGGTGAACAGTGATCTTAAGAGGAATTAGATGGGGAAAAGCATCGTGGTAGGCCATTCCGCCAAAATCAAGGCTTTGATCGGTCCCTCCTCACTTCACATGCACATATAGAGAAGTCGTCACATTCAAGAAATGCAGTTGCACATTTAATGGATAATGCAAAGACACAGGCTATCAAAAGCCCCTCCGCCACCAACCAAATTTTGTCTAAATATTCTCATTACCTCAAAGACACCCACCAAACATCAACATCATCATTATCGTCAGAGCCAAATCAATATACAAACCCATGAGCCATCTCTCTCTCTCTCTCTCTCTCTCTCTCATAATCGTCCCCATTTTTATTTTTTAGCACATACAATTCAATCGATGGCGACCGAACAAACCGAATCCGACTAATCAACGTTGTCGTCATCTAAGAACCCCCTCCTTTAGGGCATATTCTCAGATGAAAGCAAACAATATTTTGTGAAGTGATGGGTAGGTTAAGGAACTCGACAACAGCCAATGATTATCTCAGCACCACCATATATGTATGCTTTGCCTTGTACCCCAATCAAAACAAATTCCTCTCACTTGCCCCATTTTGACCCTCACCTTCTTGTTTTCCCAAGGGGGCACGTACGAAATCATCCAAGGCTGATGAGGCTGAAAACAAATTGGGGTCATCACCGCCAGCGTTAGATGGGAGCTGCCGGCTAAATTAGCACCGACTAGTCATTGCTTTCTCCTTCTTAGACCATATTTTATTCTCAAAATTGATTCTTTTTTCCTTCTTTTCTGGTGGGGTGTGTGGGGCTGCTTGGAAGATGGCAAAACATAAATGATTCACATGTGAACAGAGAAACCCCTCTCAAGAGGGACTCCTCACCATGCCCCCCGCATCAAGGTAAAATGACATCCTCACTCATTATAAACAAGCCCAAGTACCTATTTCTGAGTTTTGGCTAATGCTAGTAAAAAAAAAATGCATATTTATCCAAACAGACAAATTCAACCCAATAAAAGAAAAAGGAAAAATTCAATGTGCAAGTGAAACCTTCAAGACTCCAACTTCTATGGTTGATGTGATTAAAAACAAAAGAGGGATGGACGGATCTCTCTCTCTCTCTCTCTCTCTCTCTCTCTCTCTGACATATAAAAAATAATAAGCAAAAGCAAAAGAGGACAAATTGGACAAAGAGCAATGAATTTTATCAACCACCCAGTTCTGAGTCCACCACCCCATAATAAGAAAACCAGCCTTGCTTTAATCACACGTACATTTTTCTACACTCTACCCCGAGATTCCCAAGACCAGGTCAGTCTGTCTTATTCTCCTCAATTTACCATACTATCCTTCGAGGAGATCAGCCATAGCTTGCTTGCCCATGAGATCCAACAAAACATAATGCAAGAAACACACACACACATCCATCTCTCGACCCTCTAACTCAACCAACGATGCTGAGGTGAAAAATGCAAGATCAGACCCCACAACCTGTGTCGTATCAACTTAGTACATAATGCAAAGAAGTGTCAAATTGAAGGAAAAAAATGGGGAGCTTTATTGATTGAATGATGGACAAAAAAAGAAAAAATGATATTCCTCAAGACATCATAGTTCATCCATCCTTTCACCAACCCAATTGAAAGTAGCCACCAGACATCCAATTCTTTCTCCTCAATGCCCCCACCAATATTTCATGTGTATATATCACCACATATATACATTATACGAAGCAGTCCTCTTCCACCAACCATAGCCAGCCACCCACCAATCTTAGCCTTCCCTCCCTCCTGCCCACTTTTCTAACGTATATGTGCTTGTAGGATTCGATGATTGTACATGAAATTTCTCAAATTCTATCATAATGAGATACAATACCAGGCTGGCCTACTACATCAATGTGAAAGAAAGGGACCCTCTCCAAAAACAAAAGGAAAAAAAAAGAAAAAGAGTGGGGGAGAAAGACGCAGAACAAGGGACCAGAGAGCAATGGAGGAATCAAAGAATCAAATGAAAACTGCAAAAGCAAAACTAAAAGCTATCTCTCTCTGGCCTCTCCCATGGCTGCTAGTGAAAGGTTATTACATTGAATGGAATATTTATGTCACAGGTAACTGCAAGTCCTTACAGGGCGGAGGATATATTGGCAGGGTGGCGGGAAGAGCTTGATGACAGTGGTTTCTGCAGGAGCAGAGCGATATTGCAAAAATGGCAGGGAAGCGGAAAACGCGGTTCTCTCTATTTGCGCTAAAGGCTATAATGCCTCACTGAGTGTTCCAGCACGTCTCGACTTGGGCACACAATTTCTTTCACTCGACATCCACTTTTGTAGATCTTGAATGTAGGTACAATCCGGACATTCTCAGCACCAGCAATTGCTGGACATTCTTCGACATCCACCTTCAATGGAGGAAAGGTTTCACATGAGACGTAAATTTGTCCCCCTTACTTATATAAACCAAGACAACTACAGCTGGGGCTAAAGTAGAGTGAAGTTCGGTATGAAGCAGTGGTGTAAGCAGACCGTACCTTGAGAAAACTAATGGATGGATAGCGGCTGCAAAGAGTATCCAGAAATGATGACATCTGTTTGCAATGGGAATCCGAGGCTGTTTTGAAGTGCACCACAGAAACTCCTGCAATTACAAGATTGCTTATCATCGCAATAAATCTGGAGCCATAGACGAAGACACAGCATAACAATTCAGATGGTTCAAGGACCTGGTAAGGATATTGCAGCCTTGAACTGCTCAAGACCCGATACTTGTTCAACTTCACCGCCAAACTTCATGTTGGTTACCTCTTCTCCAAGAGATTTCTTTAACGCAACTTGAGCATGGAAAAGAGATTCTGCAACCTCATTGTCATCTGGAAGCTCCCTCCTGAGGACCTCATAATCTCTCACTGCATCTTCCCACTTTTCTAGCTGTGAGTAAGCAAAATACAACATTATCCAACATAATTCAGCTCCCACTAGAATTGCATGAAATGAACAATCAACCTATTGCAAAACCGAAAGAAAAGAACATTACAGTACCTTGCTGTTTGAGGCAGCCCTTCGGAGAAGGGCTTTTGCATAATTGGGTTGTATTCGTAGAGCTTGGTTGCAGTCCTCGACCGATTGCTCCCACTGACCAAGTTTAAACCAGCAAGCAGCTCGATTGCAGTACAAAACAGAGTTTGCAGGATCAAGCCTAAGCCCATCTCCATATGCCATGCAAGCTTCAGTGAACCTTTCTGATTTGAAGAGATCATTTCCACGTGCCCTAGCTCTCGTGATCAACCGGACATTTTTCAGCAGCACTGAAACTTCAAATTTTGCGCATCAATTTGCCCAGCTTTCTCAGCAGTGGAAACTGCATTCTCAAACCTGAAAGACATCCATCATCTAAATCTCACTCTCTCTTCAACAAATTTCTATTTCTTAGTCTCCGTCATATGATATCTGAACTCACCTTCCAAGCGCCATCTCAATTTGAGCTTGCACGAAAAGCAGGTAGGCTTCAGAGGGCATCCCAAAGAACTTAGCACGTGAGCATGAGTCGCCAACTGGTTCTAATTTGGGAATCCTATTTAAACTCAATTCGGCTTCTTCAAGTTGGTGAAGCTTTAAAAGTGCTTCCACTCTACACATAAAGAGCTGTATATTCAATTCGAACTTGCTTAGATTTGTTGTTCTTAACAGCACCAGCTTAGAAAAGGTTGCCAAAGAAATAATCAGAACCCAATTACCTGACAAGAAAAATCAGCTCCAGCAGCTATAGCAGCATCACTTTCTCTTAGGACTGTTCTCCACTCGCCAACTCTGCGTGCATCAGCACATCTACTGAGGTGCTTCTCTACACCCTGTAACTTATGCTGCTCATTTGAATCTGGTTGCGACCCTGGGACGTACATATGTCTCCTAGCATTTTGAACCTGCCCTAATCTGCAAAACAATCGAATTAGATAGGTTTTGCACACCCATTTAACCTAAATTTGCTATTGAAGGCAATGCAGTAGAAAGAACAAAACAAGAGACCAGCTTTACAGATGCTGATGCCATTTCTTGGCATATTAATGTCTTAACTAAAACAGATCAAATAAAGTTAAAAAACAAAAGAGAAAACACGCTCAGATCAACTAAGTGCTGCAAATCAAATAATCTGATTTTAAAACTTGTCTAGCTTCACTAATCACTCCAATGAATATCAAACGTGAGCATAAAGACTCCCAATGGACATAAGAAACAACCCAAAGAAGCATAAAGACAAACTTGGAGACAGAAAGAAAATCAATCCCAATAAATCACAGGTACTACGGGGTACATTGCGGCCCAAAGCAATAGAAGCAAAGTAATGACATTGGCATAAGGAGCCTGTGTGTGCGCGCGCCCAAGATCCAAACTCCGAATTAATAGATCTGATACCAAAAGAAATGATGTACTCTCGACATTCTGAACACACTGAAGTAGACAAAGGTCACAAGTTAACAAATTGCCACACACGAGAAATCAATGTCAAGCCTGGCTTAATCATTCAAATTATAAATGACATCAAAAGCTCACTAATAAACAGGGATGCCATCGTTGGTGTGCCTCCCATATTTTGGATCCAAGTTAACTGCCACCTCACACTCCCTCACTGCGTCAGCCAACCGCCCAAGACTCATCAAGCAGCAGCCCGGTTGCTCCGGTAAGACGCATTGGGACGGCGAGAGCGCGATGGCCCGATCATACAACGTCAAAGCCTGCCTGAAAATTCCCTCTCCTATACTGCTCATTCGCTGCCCTCTTCACCTCCTCTGGATCCAATCCCCCCACCCCCTTGTCCTCCTCATGATTCTTCCGACCGCCGCAACACCTCTGAGGGCCGCATAGCGCACTATCCCTCCTCTCCCCCCAAACCAACCCTTGTGGGCCCAACATGCCACCGCCCCGCATTATGCTCCCGATGTCCGTATCTGCCCATGCCGGACCCCAACACGTCGGACCTGGAGCTCCGGTTTCCCGCCATGCCCGTCTTGAGACCCTGCCCGACCTGGGCAGATGTTCCCCGTGGCAAGGACGTTGTGAGGCGGCGATTGAACTGAGGATTGACCCGAATAGTGTGTGTTGGGCTCTGGCGAGTCGATCTTGGCTTGACCCGAATAAAAAATCCGGCTAGTTTTCACCGGATCCGGCCGTCGGACTTGTTTTGTCGCTAGAGCCGGAGAGCTTCGCCGGAGTGGGGTTCGTGCCCGAATCGGGGCCTCCTGACTAGAACGTTCTGAGGCATTTCGCCCCGAAACAGATCCGGATGAGCAGAGGCTACTGCTTGTGGTAGTGGTCGAGTGGTGGTGGTGGTGGTCGCGAGGCCACTCTGCCGAGTCCGTAAAGGAGAACGGGCGAGCCCAGATCGAGTTCACGGAATCGGGCTTTGTCGAACTCGCACTCAGCGACTCGCGAAACCGTCCGAGAGGGCATCAAACCCTATTCGGGCTTACCGGGATGTGACATTTCTCCTCTCTAACCCCAGGAATTATAGAGGAAAGTGGCTCCTTTGCGTCAAATTTCGTCTCTCCCGAGTGTATGTGCATCAAATTCTATCGTGGTTCTCGTTTCCCTTAGCCCCCCTCTCTACCTCGTCTACATTCTACCTCTCCTCTCTCCTTCGTAACAAACATGTTCTGTGAATGGGACAACAATGTGGAAA
>JAGVVM010008031.1:0-17459 GCA_019149425.1 Psidium friedrichsthalianum | reverse complement strand
CTAGGAATATACTTAATAATAAAAAAAAATGAAAAACTCTACTTACGACGCAGTGACGTCGAGCGCCAGCGAGCCAAATTTTGGCACCGCCGCGTTCCCGATGCGCTTCGTCATGTTGGTATTACCAAGGTTCAATTATGAGGTAAAATCTAGATTTCGAATGTTGTATCAGGGTTTCTTCACCTAGTTGTGGAAGAACCAAACAAAAAAATATAAAAACATGCCTAAGCCTTCCACAAATGCCAAAGCCCACACAGCCTTGTGTGATGAGACTTACAGTCCGGGTTAAAAGGAACTTTTAAATGGTAAAGCTTTTGGATCGATCTCCTTTGCCCCAAATCTCTCTAGAGAAAATTTTGCAAGACATTTGTCTCTACTTCTTGAGATTTCATTATTGAGATTCGCAAATTTAATCCGTTCATTGACAAGCTTGGCCTAACTAAGATATCTTCTATATACTAAACTTTTCTACTTCTAGTCTAATGTCTTTAGGGGCGTTTTGGCTAGTATCGTTGGGTGTGTCCTACGGAAGTATGGAGGCCCGGGCATGCTTATGAGAGGATTTTAGCTTAGTAACACTTTATAAACCCTTCGATGTACGAATATATTCTCATATGATGGAGTATTATAGAACACCTATCATGAGAGGACTATCTTATTGAATTAGCGTGTCTATAAGGTGGCAATATGAGGAGAAGGCTTTTATGAAGAATTCTTTACTTAGGAACATCGTCAGGCCACCTCGGCCGCCACTACAGCCCCACCACTGTCGACCTTTTAGATAACACCGAGTTTCCTTCCCCTCTACTGTTCCTCCCCCAAAGACCTGCGACATCTTCGGAGGTTCGTGGCACTCTAAAATTGCATAGTGTCAGTCCAGTTTGATTTTGCTTCCTGAACTTTCCCTCGTTAAAATTTTGAATTTCTGAAAATTTGCCGTCGATTGCATGATTTTTCCAACTCTCTATGGTCGAGCCTGGTGCGTGTGTCGTCTGCGGCCGTCGGCGACTGTCCATGATTTAACCATTGGGTGAGCCATATGTCGCTGCAATTTTACCTCATGCACACTTGCGACGACGACGACGACGCCTTAATCATCAGTGAGCCATATTAATGCAATTGTAAATTACACATCTTACAGGATTTGTGTGTTTAAAAAAAATCTCTTGAAAAGTTTTTTCTTTTTGCATTTCCTCAAAAGATTTTTTCCAAAGCCCAACCAATGAGCGGGGACAAGGAACATGGCGAGCGCCGGTCTGCACTTGTTCCTCCTCGAGGAGCCAGGCCGCTGTCCGACCCAGGAATGAACCAAGATTTTTTCCAGTACTGTTCATCTAATTCGACTGACTTCAGTTGGCAGTTTAGCATCCTTCGCTGATATAGATATCCTCACGCAGGGCGTGGCGTTCTAGGGGCGGTTCTCGACAGCAATCCGGCCTTCGTGCCGGTGTCCACCAACATGAGGAGGATCTTCAAGCTAATGGAGTGGCTTGGGGAGTGAGTTCAAGAATAAGGGCGGCGCGGCGAGGAGGGTATACGTGGGGAGGATTCTTGCGCCTGCGGACAGTGTATACGCCGCAAGGGCCGTGGGCCAAGGCCTGGACTATTCAATCTGATGAAATATTCTTTTATAAGTCAACCAAAATAGACTCTCTTATTTAACCTCCATCTATTTCGCAAAAATGAATAGTTTGAGAAATATTTTTCAAAAAAAAATTACTTATATCGCTCGATATAATTAATCAATGATAAATATTGCTATTTTCGATTACAATTTACATATAAGTAGTTTCGTGGATGATTAAAAAAATACATTCCTTCATTTTTGTAAACAATACAAACGTTTATTTTTTAAAAAATATTTTTCAAATCATTCATTTTCACCAAACGGTGGCACACTTAAAACTTAGTTCTTCGATCCGAGGAAAAAAAAATCAAACAAAGCAAATGGGTAAATCATGATTGGGCAAATGTCAGGTAAATATCAAAGTTCTTATATATTGTATAAGAGGTTGATCTCCGACCTTCGGCAAAAATTAGGCAAACGATTGCTTTCACTCTGACGATGGACAGCATGAAAGCTTGTTAAGTAAACAACATTTATCTACTTTATCTTTTTTATTTTGTTAAAGTGATTTACGTGGGTGGGCATGAATTGTCATGGCAAGTGTTCGATATGGATGTGTTTAGTAGCGTGGGTTGGATCCGGGTCAATTATGGGCCGCTCGATTGTATCACTTAAAAAAACATGTCAATTTGAGTTAAATAGGTCAATTTGTGTCGGATTATTTTCGACCCAACCTGACTCATCATTTGACGGCTCTATCTCTAATATATGTTTCTTGCTATTGACTTACAATTTGTATGTTGGTCACTTATGCCTCCAGACTCATTCACGTGAGGCCCACTTTCTCGTTATTAAAAAGAATTGATACCCAAGGTAGTCTGGTTCCCCAAGTAGGTCTAGAATTCGGTGAGCAATTCCCGATTCTCAATTTGTGAAATCGATCATTCGTGGGTGGTTTCCGGTCTTAGGGTGAGAACCAACCCACCTTGAAACTGACCACCTCCACTCGATGGTGGTGATCCAATGCTCTCTTCTTCACGTTGTCCGGATTCCATTCGGTGTTGCTCCTTAGTGCGGTTCTCCAATGGCCGGAGCTCTTGTCTTCAGACAAAGGCACTCTCGCTCATTCCGTGCAGCTCGCTCTCGTACACAGCACGGTACGGGCGTCCTGGGACAATGTTTTTTGTCAACTCTCCAGTCATGGCGGATCCTAGACTCGCAGTGGGTGATCATAGCTCGTCGACAAGTAGGAGCCAACGCACGATTCATAAGAAAGTGATCCTTATGTTCCTCCACCACCGCGATATATTCTCAGCCACAAGCAATCTTCCTCCGCATCGGGAAAATCTCGGGGATAGATACCCCTCAACCATCGACAAAGGAGGTGGGATCCATCCACATAGCTTCTGCCTCCAAACTGTCCTCCTCACGCTGCAGAACTGTAACGTGTGGGGGAATGATTGCAATGGTTTTGGAGTCCAAACAGAGATCAGTTGATTGCATCATAGCTTAAGAAACCCACGTGAGGTTAAGTCTTACATGTGAAGCAAGAGTCCGTCCGCCTCCATCGTCGCCCATCTAATGCCTGTTTTGGGATCGGGCTCACATGCTGCCGGACTGAATGGAAATTGACTAGTTATATATCATGTGGTCTCTTCATTAAGCGGAGGCCGGGTTAGGTTGGGGACGACTAGCCCGCGAATTGATCACGACCTTTCCCCATCGTTCCCATGTCGTGTGTCGTCAGTCCGGCACTGACTTATGCGTCGAGGATGTGCCGTTTGCCTGTAAGGCCATTAATACACCCACTATAGACGATCTTCTCGAAGGTCGGCTAAATTGATTCTCTAAATAAATCACAACTTTAGGTTCAATCTCAATTTTGCTCCCAATTATTTTTCGTTCTTAAAAGAAAAACCATCACTTTCGCTCCATCCCGAATTCGCCCTCGCATAAAAAATCATCAATCATTTCTTTAGAATTGTCAATACCACGGCCAGCTAGAGATTCATTGTCAGAGTTTGCATCTTCATCATACACTGGCTGCATATTGAACCACAACCCTGTCATTGTTGTCAAAGGAAAGGAAAGAAGGAAGAAGGAAAGAAAACAGAGGACACAAAAGGCCAAAGTTGCCTTTCACGCGGAGCTGCAGCTCATTTGCGGGCTTTTTACGAAAACAGGAGTCAAAAAAAAAAAACCAAATTTACTGATTTGAGTTCCGTTGGGCGGAAATAACGAATTAGGGGTCCGTCTGGCATGGGAGTGCCAGACGGCCCCTCGTTCGGCAGCAGGTTTGCCGAACCCCGTGGCTGGGTGTCGTCATCCCCTACCTTTGCCGAACGGCAGAGGACAAAAAGGCCAAAGTGCCTTTCACGCGGAGCTGCGAGCTCATTTGCGGGCTTTTTACGAAACAGGAGTCAAAAAAACCAAAATTTACTGATTTGAGTTCCGTTGGGCGGAAATAACGAATTAGGGGTCCGTCCCCAATGGGAGTGCCACCCCCCCCCTCGTTCGGCAGCAGGTTTGCCGAACGCCCCCCCCTCCCCCCCCCCCCCCCCCCCCCCCCCCCCCCCCCCCCCCCCCCCCCCCCCCCCCTCGCTCTCTCTGCCCCCCACTCACCTCTGCAAATTTTTTTTCTCTAGCAGGACCCCGGCACCCCCCCCCCCCCCCCCCCCCCGGTCTCTCCGCCCCTCACTCACCTCTGCAAAATTTTTTTTCTCTCTCTCTACAAATTTGCAGGCCCCGCCCCCCCCCAAAAAAAACTCCACTCTGCAAAATTTCTCTCTCTCTCTCTGCAAATTTGCAGGCCTGCTCCCCTCTCTCTCTCTCTCTCTCTGCTTGGTGGAGGTGGCAGTTCGGCACCTCAGGCGCCAAACTGGGTTCGTCCAGCACCTCCCCTGCCGGACGGACCCCTATTTCGTTTTTTTTTTAGGGGACCCAAATTGGTAAAAAAGAAAAATTGTAGCGCCCTTTTCGTAAAAAGCCCCTCATTTGCCTAGAACTTTCTTGGTTCTTTCTTGATTTGGCTCATTCATTCCCCATGAAAACGACGGCCTTTGTGATCTAATCTTTCCTTTGGTCAAAATCAATGCCTTAATCAATCGATTAATTAACAAATCACATTGAAAAAAGCTGCCTTTCGAGAAGCAGCGTTCAGATGATGCAAAGAATCTGCAAAGTTAATTGAAGTCGGTTCCTACCTAGTCACTCGCTCCCTTGCTCTTTCTCATTTTAAAAATATTTTTTATTTTTAAATTAATTAAATTAATTATTTTTACTTTCATTATTTCTATTTTTAATTATTTTCATTTTATTTTATTTTTTATTTTTCGAAAAAATATTTTTATTTTAATTATTTTATTTTTAACTACTTTCTTAAAAAGAAAAATAAAAAATAAAATAAAAACATTAAAAATAAAAAAAATTATAGTTGCATTTCGGAAATGCAACTTCTCAAAGTACCTCAAGAGGTACTTTAAGCTAAAGGCCTTTAGGGAGCATTGAGATACAATTGCATCTCCCCAAAATAAGTCAAAAAATTTGTCAAACACCATTTGCATTTGGTTAAGGGACTTTAGAACCTCAAAGTTCATTTCAAATGCTGAACCAAACAGGGTCTAAAAAGGCATGCCCACCTCTCCACTCTCATTACTTCCCCCCGTCAAAGCTGTCGACACCCATCTCGAGGTCCCATTTGGAGACGGCGATGCCATGGTTGGGCAAGCTCAGCCTTGCCCAAATCTGGCGACTGAGCTCACCCAGCGGCGGCAGCATCAGTGGCCGACGAGGTCCTCTCCAGCCCTCACCTCCAGTAGTCGCCAATAAAGAACATGGAGGAAGAAGATGAATAGTAAAAGGAAAAGAAAGAAAAGGAAAAAAAATAAAAATGATTTTTATTAAAATATTATTAAATATTACCCCGTTAATGCCGATCAAGTCCACATTAGAGCTGGCCAATCAAAGATAGCCGGATGGATTGAATTGATAAAAATGAAAAAAAGTTTAGGATTAAATCAGCACAAAAAAAAAGATTTAATATTAAATTGATATAAATATAAAAGGTTCGGGACTAAATTGATAAAAATGCTTTTGTGAAAATTTTTCCGAAAATGTCAGGAAGTGGTATATGGGGATCGGGATCGTCTGCCATAGTTGAATCTATGGCAGGGTGACATAGCTTCAATCTCGGCCGTCCATTCTCATCGGACGGCCGAGATTTCGCCACGTCATCCGGAGAATCCAACCCAAAATTTGCGCGCGATCCCCCGGCTACTGTAGCGTTTTTTTTGAATTATTTCTTTTTCAGATCTCGGCCATCTCTGGTATCTCTCTCTCTCACGCTTTCTCTCTCTCTCTCTCTCCCCGACGCCTCTCTCTTCGCCTCGACGCCCCTCTCTCGGCGTCCTCCCCCGACGCCGCCGACCAAGCTCCGACCAAGAAGCCCCTCCTCAACAAACGCAACCCCAGGCCCACCAAGCTTCGCCATCCATCTCCCCCGGCGCGGTCCTCATCATCCTCGCGGCCGCTTCAAGGGTAAGCGGGTTGTCTTCCTCAAGCAGCTCCCCTCCGGCTTGCTCCTCATCACCGGTGAGTTTATAGTTCTATATATCTCTCTCAACATCCACCACTTGTTAATTGGATGGCCTTGCATACGCCAGAGCTGGCTTAGTCTGAATTTTGATGTTGATTGGCGCTCGGCGTTGACCTATACGAACATGTGGGTTTGGGATCTCCTTCTCCTCTTTGATTCGTTCATGGCGTCGGGGGATGTTGTGTGTGTGTGTGAGAGAGATCAAACTGAGCCCCTATGGGTTTCAGTTTTCTCTTAATTTGCATCATTAGTCAATCCAGATTGGGTTACCTACTGCACAATTTGTGAATGTGGGGAACATACTTTGATGCTTCGGTACAATGCATTCTGTGATAGGTGAAAGATTCATATGCATGTGTCCTGCAATATGTTAAAGTTATGTACTTGGGCATCGATAGACCTCCCGAGTTCACTCCCTTTGTGATGGGCATTTATCTCAGTGCGGATTTTACTGTGGCGTTTTGTGTTTGGCTTTATCGTATACGAATTAAAATTCCATGTTTAACAATGCCTATTCTTATGGTAATTATTGTTGTGGAGTTAGGATTATGATACAACATTTAGAACCCTAGTGTCGTAGAAATGACCCGACTTCTTGTTGGGAGCTAAGATTTAATCGCTTGAGCTTCCACGTTTTTCACTTTTGAAATTCTGCCAAGCATTCTGCTGGAGCAGTTGTCGCCTTTCAGAAGCAGAAATAACTTTGTAAAAGCATCCAGATTTCACATTTCCCATCTTCCCATGGTTCTACGTCTATTCATTACAAATAGCTGGTTCTGAATGAGTTATCTTTTCAGTGTTGCAACATCAATTAATCTATTTTCATTGTCTAAATTCAGGTCCATTCAAGATTAACGGTGTTCCTTTAAGAAGGGTTAATCAATCTTATGTGATTGCAACATCCACGAAGGTTGACATATCTGGAGTTAATGTTGAGAAATTTGAAGCGAAGCTGAAGTGAAGCTGAAGTGAATTGTTGTTTACTTTGTAGTGTAAAGCAGGATTTAAGAAAGACAAGACCTCTGAGATAGCTGAAGATGGTGGGATTGTGAGAAAGAAGCATAAGGTCGAAGAACACACTCCACAAAGGATATCTCCTGATCCTGCATGCATGTAAATGTGGCTTTATTACTGTATTATGTATGGATAAGCATCTTTGGAAGTGTTCATTATCAAACTATTCATCCCATAACGTGCTTCTTTTTGTCTGACATTGTTTATCAAGTAATTTCAAGGACTTGTTTAGATGTCTGCGGCACTCCTCTATGGTCATCTCATGAAGCCTTAATAGAAATCATCACGCTTCACATGAGATTTTATTTGTAGAAATTACATTTATTAGGATATCTCTTACTTGATGGATTCTGTGTCTAAAATTTAATGCTGAGGGCATCTGACAATATTGCTAGTCGTACTTTCGTATGATAGTGGACAAGGGTGACTATATCTGGGTGGGATATCCTTATCTGCAACTTTTTGTGGATTAATGTTGCTGGCACTCATGCAATGTGAAATAAATTCCATCACAGGTCTACTGCACTACAGCTTGTCTTTCTGGTGAAAGTATAGGAATAGCCAAATAGGGTATAAATGGTCACTTTGGAGTGTCCTTCTCGCCCCCACTTTGTCCGAATATGCTTTCTCGGTTATGCTTCGAAACCGAAATATGCAGAGAGGAGAACGTGTCTTTGATCTGGTTTATTGATTTATTTTGCTTCTGCTTATTCGTGAATACCAAGCCATTTACCGTGATCGTTAGACCAATTAAAATATGATGGCTTTCATTCTTAGAAGTGAGAACCTCTTTGGTTTCAGTTCCGAGTTCGGTTTGAATTGCCGAAAGTGATAAGGATTCACCAGTTATGCTATTTGAGACCGGAAAGTGACGCGTGTGTGGTTTACTCAAATTTTCAAGAAGCTTCAATGGAAAATCCTGCACAGCTCAAGCAGACTGCGAGTATTTGCATTGCAGAGATCAAAAACTGCACCAATAAATTTGAGCCCAAACATAAAAACCAATGATACTCCACAAACAACTTCCTCATTCACATATTACCCAAAGGAACCAGCCTTCAGCCAAACCAAAAGGAATTTACATCGAAGGATCACACGAGAATTCCAACTAATGTAAATTCCACAAAAGGCACACAATCAACAGTAACATGTTGTCTTAAATAAGAAACCGCAACTGTCTTAAACGGAATAACGTAACATGTACTTTTGAGTGATTACAAACACATAAACGCAGAAACTAAGTTCCTGCTCACATCCTATAAGTTCAAGCTATACCTTCGGCATTTCAACAAACCTAAAATACCATAGACAAGTGACATACAATCCAAATCGCTTCTTTAGAAGAACTCTTTGCCTTGAGTACTTGTCATCAGGCGAGAAGCGAGCTGCAGAAAGAACATGATCGAAGCATAAATAAAAGATCAGTCTACGTTATAGAAGCCTTATTAAAGAAATTCTGCAGAAAACAATTTGCTGCAATATGTGAAGGCATGATTCGAATAATATGGACTAAGAAGACCAGGTGGTTGAAGCATATGTGTTTCATCTCCACTGAACTGCAGCTTCACTGGAGGGAGAAAGCGCAGGATAGTTAAGAGTGACATTTCATCTAAGTCCATTAGCATTCAAAGCCAACCATTGCCACAAGACTTCTTAGCTTTGCCAAGATGGACTACGGATTGCAATAAAATCCAACTTAATATGGACTAATAAAAAGACAGTGGTTGAAGCATATGTGTTTCATCTCCACTGAACTGCAGCTTCATTATAGGGAGAAAGCGCAGGATAGTTAAGAGCGACATTTGATCTAAGTCCATTAGCATTCAAAGCTAATCATTGCCACTAGACTTCTTAGCTTTGCCAAGATGGACTACAAAGGTCGATAAAATCCAACTTTTCCCATAAGGGCAATAAAATGATCTAAACAGTGGTATAGAAAGCACATAACTTAGACAACTGTAACAGCCTTACATTCAATCAAAAACCATCTCGGTCCAGTGCAAGAATCCCACCAGGACCAAACAAATATAACGACCAAATACATAACTCAAGAAAAGCAAATACAAGATCCCATGAGGTCACTAACCCGGATGTGCAGATTGTGTAGGGAGGCCAAAGGGTGATTCTTTCTGCATACAATCGAGCAGCCACTTTAGAACAGATCGACAAAACAGTATGAAAGGCAAGAGAGGCCCCAAGTGGGCACTGACTGCCACCCAAAAATCAAATACCAATCAAAGCACACGCTTTATAAAGCGAACAAGCTGGATTCTTGAATCATTTTGTAATTAATTGTCTAAACCATACGAAATCACTCTCTCTGGCAGGATAATCTCATGTTACAATTTGAAAACCGATGCCCCTACCCAATTCTATGAAATGCAGACAGGGGCTTTGAAGCAACCATTGTAATATCCACCAACAATTTTCATTTGCTCACCGCAAGGCATTACTAAAACCGAAATCCCCATAACTCTAAAGCCAAAGCTCTTTTTCCTATTCAATTTGGCAAAGCAAGTAGACATAGAATTCTAAAGCAGAGAAATTTTTCCTTAGTAAAACACGACGGTCTACTTTCCTACAAAAAACCTACCCCAGGGAAACCCATAGGGGCTCAGTTTGATCTCTCTCACACACACACACAACATCCCCCGACGCCATGAACGAATCAAAGAGGAGAAGGAGATCCCAAACCCACATGTTCGTATAGGTCAACGCCGAGCGCCAATCAACATCAAAATTCAGACTAAGCCAGCTCTGGCGTATGCAAGGCCATCCAATTAACAAGTGGTGGATGTTGAGAGAGATATATAGAACTATAAACTCACCGGTGATGAGGAGCAAGCCGGAGGGGAGCTGCTTGAGGAAGACAACCCGCTTACCCTTGAAGCGGCCGGCGAGGATGATGAGGACCGCGCCAGGGGAGATGGATGGCCGAAGCTTGGTGGGCCTGGGGTTGCGTTTGTTGAGGAGGGGCTTCTTGGTCGGAGCTTGGTCGGCGGTGTCGGGGGAGGACGCCGAGAGAGGGGCGTCGAGGCGAAGAGAGAGGCGTAGCAAAAATGATGACAGATGAGATAAATACAACGAACTATATGACATATCAGATGCATAGCATAGATACCTGATAAAATAAAAAATTAAAAAAAAATATTCTAAATTACATGAATGGATATGCACAAGAATTTTGTATTTAGTTATATTGTTATATATGAGGATTTTTAAATATTATATATATTTTTTGAATGGTTCGGCTGGGATTAAACCGGCCCACCAGCCCAAGTTCCCTAAAAAAAATGAAAATGAAAATAAAATAAAAATAAAGAACTGGCCCCCAACTCCCACATTGCAAACCCCCCTCCGCACACATTTTATTTATTTATTTATTATTATTATTTTTTTACTTTTCTAATTTCTTATTCTTCTTTGCGCCATCTTCTTGGTGGGTTCTCTTCCTGGGATTTCTTCATTGGCGTCTACCGTGATGTGAACAAGAAGACCAACCATTTTATGTAGCAGACATATGACGCGAACGAGCTCAGTGAAGCGATCTTACCTCCGGCCAAGTCGCTACGGCCTCCCACGGCAGAATCTGTTCATCGTGCCACAGAATCTTCGGATATGCGCATGCACAAATGCATCATCGGATATGCTTGTGGCCTCTTGGATTCACGTTTGACATGAGATACCTCAATTTTCTTTTTCCAGCATCATCGTCATTTCCTTTCGTGAAAAGCCCGTGAAAGAGTTGTCTCTAAGCTGCCAACCCGCATCTTTTGGCTTCCACAGGGATACCCCCAATCCCAAGACCTGCCTTTGGATGAAAGGGTTATTCTGACTGGTTCCCCAAAACCCATGTAGAAAGTTCCCCTCCACGAGCGTTCCTCTGCACGGGTTCCTGAAGGAAGAACGAGCTATTGCACACTTTAGCGAGGAAAGCCAACCTATGCTGTTACTTCCTCTCAGAACACTACATCCGTCGCTCCATCGCGAAGATCTAATTCCTCGACCACTGCTGCTGCTGTCTCAACGTTGCAACCTCGGCCACCAGCAAGCTCTTATCCCTTCTCAACTTCTCAAGCTCCCTGTTAAACCCGTAATGGCTTAGTTTAACGCATGCCCCTCCTCTTTACTGGTGCATGCCCCTACAAGACGTACCGCCTCCTCTTGATGGTCTTCAAGAGGTGTCTCTGCCCTGCTAAGAACCCTTCATGGGCAAACTGCCACGGATCAGTATCGACCTTCCTGAAATCATACGTGTTGAGCTGTTGGATGAAGCCGGAAGAGTTGCTGTGCATGAAGTACTTGGGGAGCAGGGAGGTGAAGAACAGGTAAGCATCCCAGAAGATGAAACTGCTCCTCTCCTTGCTCCACGACATGATCGGGTCAGTCACCAGGTCCTCCACGATCTCGAACGTCTTCAACAGGAACGGCGGCAACGACGAGGGTGGCGGAGAGAGAGCCGGGAGTCGAGAGAGGCGCGTGTGAGAGCGTCCGGAACAGGTGGACCATGCCTCTCCGCTCGATGAACTTAGGGCTCAGCGACGGCGAGGAGGAAGAGAAGCCGCCATAGTCAATGGTGAGAGGATGGTCGGCGTCCACTGAGTGAACCCGGAGGAAGAACATTTTTCGTCAGGCTTGTATGATTACTGGGCGAGTCGAATCATCGAGTTGGGAAGGTGCAAAAATGCCAAAGCACGAGCAGGCGAAGCAGAGGAAGAAACCCGCGGGGGCTGCCAAGAGTTGCTTGGCATATTGTCGAACGAGCTTGTTCGAGCGATCGTCCGGTCAAGCCACAGATGTGCTATTCATTTTCGGCACCACCCCTCCGGCACCGTGAGCGTCCGTTTTTTTTTTCCGCCACCATGTTATCGTGAGAAACGAGCTCTCTCTCTCCCTTTGCAGTCTTATTCTTGACTTTGAAGTTCCTCTCCAAGGCCTTGACCTGGTCGGTGCTCGGCCTCCTCTTCTTTTCATCGGAGTTACTGATGTAGCCGTAAGGCTGCGGATATGATCCCAGGGGCCTAGTAGAGGCTAGGGCAATTTCTGGATGATGATTGAGTAAGGCTAGAGTGACTGGAATTGCCAGAGTGAATACAGAAAGAGACTGAGAAACCATGCGGAGATGACTTGGGTCAGGAACGGGGAGACAGAGGACGATAAAGAGAGTGGCTTGGTGGTGGGTGGATGGTTAGAGGGGGACGAGCGACTCATGAAGGGGTAACTGGGGTTTAGTGAATGGTCGGGAGGAGGATATCAATGAAGGAACTGGGTCGTGATAGACTGATGAGCTTGGGAGCGTCAAGAAGAGGAGTATTCAGCCAGCCTCCTTCTTCCCTTTCGTGGAGCTTCTTTTATGCGTTAAAAGCATGTTGACATGCAATTGCTCCATGAACTCAGCAACTGTGGCCGTGAACGTCAAGGGTGTCATCGTCGACCACCATTCGAAGGCAGGCGAGTACACGGCCTTCACTTCGTCGGAGAGTTGGTTAGCCGGCTGGAACGCGTAGGTCAAGTCGACCTGGCCGTCCGACCAACGTGGAGTTCCCGGGAGGAAAGTATAGAGGTCGACGGCGTTGAAATGCGAAGCGTTGACCAGCACCTCCTCGCCTGAGTTCAAGGTCTTCGACCCGTTAACGATGTCGGGGTCGCCGCAATGGATCCGGACGATCCCCTTGAGCCTCCCCTCCTCGAGCTGACCAGTGGCTGCGGTATGTGCATGGGCAGGACTCATATTACCTCCCATTCTCTTAGTTCCACGAGTTGCAGAGAATCTTTTTCTGGATAGTTTTGAGTAGTCTTCTTCCTCCATAGGAATATCATCTCTGTAAGTAGTTCGCTGGAAAAGTTGAGCTGCAAAAGTTCAAGAGAGGATAATCTGGTAGCCCTTCGATCCATGAGGAAACTTTAGTAGTTCTTCGCCGAACACCTTCTCCATTCCCGGCTCTGCAGGATTCCCGGTACAGCAGATGGCGAGTGTTTCCAGAACCACGGCATGCTCCAGCAATAGTTCCACCATTTTGTCAAGATCATCATCGAAGCTCACATCTCCTTCATCTGGTTCCTCATCATCATCTCTAAGATCTCCCAAACGGAAGACATCCAAGTCTTGTTCTATTGAGGCGGAAGTCTTGCATAGTTTACCTGGATTTTTTTTGTTCTTTTTCCCTGCTTCCCCCGCTACTCCCGCATTTTTTTTCGGATTAAGCCCCCTCTGTGTTAGTTGACATCTTCTTTGCTGTCCGCAACGTGTCCTCACCTGACATTCTTCCACCAGCCAAACAAAACGCGTGGGCCCAAGCCATCCAGTAATCTATCAGTTTCCTTCAATCACTTTTGTGTTTTCCTATACACGTGGTTGACCATAATCCCATCACTTTGACGCAGTCCTTTCTCAGACCAATTTGCCATCCAGTTTATTCTCTCAACCGTGCTCTCTTTCGCAAATGAAAATTGGCCACAGAATCTAATGCTTTTGCCTCTCTCTTTCTCTGGCAAATGGTACCTCGCACAGAGCCGCATGAGCGGAGGTTTCAATATTGAAGGCATTTCAGATGAGTTGATCCATGTATAGCTATCTGTGGTCAACAAATTAAACATCACTTCCATGCCATTTTTCATTGCTTTGCATTCCTCAGACAAGTTCGAGAGCGCTTTTCTTTCTTCCACACACACACATACCCTCAGCCAGTCTTGAGAGCCCACCTCCATCATGGCTCTTTCTGATGGGCTTTAACATCTTGTTGTCGTGCACTCGTTCACCAGCTCCCCATTCTCCATTGACCATCGTCACTGACAGACTCCAACAAGCTGTCATTCTTCTAGGGATGGGACCCATCTCCAACTACAATCTCGTGGATCTCGAAAACATATTATGCGCTCAACACTTTACTCTGCGCCTTCTCCCACTTGGAGCTCTTTTCTTCTTCTCTTTTTTTTTTTAATCTCTCCACCACCCCCACCGAAAGTCTTTTGTCCTTTCCTTTACCAGAATCAGGGGAGAAGCAAAGGACAAGTGTCTTTTTCTTTCTAGCAGAAGCAAGAGCCCCATTTGCAAGATGGCGATTCATAAACCAAAGACTTCCCACGCGGCATAGATTGAAAATGATCTTCTGGGATCTGCCCCTGCCACGCCACGTATTTCTCGAATCATATTAGACCACCCAGAATTCACTAGAATTTTCTTTGAAAAATCCTCTCCCCCTTCTTGGACTTCACCTTTTCCTTCTTTTCTCGCGCATCATGTTTAAAAACAATGATCAAATTTCGGCGGCCTCAAACTTTGACTTCTAGCTGGCCTCTTAAACATCCAATGCCTTCATAAACGCATATTATTTAAGTGCAGGAGGTCTCAACTAATAGAGCCCATTAAAACTTCTTCGATGCTTCAAATTCAGGTCGAGAGAGAGACCCTGTCAGATGATGAATTGACTTCGAAAAACCGAACGTGGCAACGAGAAATACACTATCAGGCCATTGAAAAATTTGGATTGTCAGAGGATAATGTCACGACTCCTGAAATGTAAAAATCGAAAATTATAAAGCTAAAGCGAAATTTCTAGAAATTATTTAAACAATATAAAAATGGAATTAACAAGGAAACTCTCGATTGCGGATTGAATTTTTCAGAATTTATTAGGCCAAAATGAAGAGAAAATTAAAGTAAAAAAACTGACTATTTTTACATGCTTTTATGGCCTCAAATGCTATTTATTTAAATATTTTCCTAATTTCTGAAAAATATTATTAAAAACAACGTAAAAAAAATATGAAAAACCATTTTTTGTTAAAAAATGGTAGCCTAAGCTTGGCGAAGGCTTCCAAATTTGATTTTGCAATTTTCTCATTTTTTCTTGATTTTCTATGAATTTTCGAAAATAAAATGTCTAAAAATACTGAAAATATGAAAAATCATTTTTTAGTCAAAATTGGTTCCCTAGGCTTGGCCAAGGTCCCCAAAGTTGATTTTTCAATTTTATGAATTTTTATGGATTTTTCATTAATTTTAAAAGAGAAGAGATTATTAAAAATCAGGTGTCAACAGCGTGCTGTATTTGTATATCCACATTTGTATGACGTATTTGCATGTCCACATTCGCATGTAACGTACGTTCACGTTTGCATGTCATATTTGTATATCCATGCTCCCATATTCATGATTGCATGTCCGCATTCGCGTGTATACGTTCACGTGTCTATATTTGCATATTTACGTTTTGCTTATCCATGCACCCATTACCATCCAAGCATTCCATCTAAAAAGTGAAAATACAAAAAAAGAAGAGAAGAGAATACCTCACTAGAGCCTTAAGAGTAAATCAAGCTTGAGTTGCCAAATTAGGATATCCATGGAATTAAGGTACCGAAAGGGCATTAGTTTTAATTAACTAGTGTAACCAAGTCCCCGAACTCATAATCTCTAGTTCATAGAAGTAATTTAGTTCTCCCACTAATTTACTTAGGTTTCTAATCGACCTATCAAAAACTGATTAATGGCGACTCCAAATTCTAGAATCATTTGAACAAAAACCAAAGTTACGATTCGGTAGGGCTTGGGAGAGTCCGTATTAGGTTAGTCAATCTAATTAACCTGATAATCCGTTAACTTGGAATCTCACCGATCGAAATATTTAGGTCGCGACATGTTCGATATGATTTTTTCGTATAATCATAGAATGAATAATGTAGATCTATCATATGTGGCGCAATAAAACTCCCCATAGAATATGGGATTAGTCTGAATAGATCCGGATAAAAACTCAAGTAATATATTCAGGCATTCAAAATAAGAAGGAAAATGCAGAGAACAGATTTGCCTATTATTCCTATGCCCTATAGTAATAGTTGTGCTGCCTTGTTGTTCCACGCGCCTCTTAAATTTGGTCGTTTGATCTCTCTCTCTCTCATCGCTATTGTGGTACTCGTTGTCCGCAAGGTTGACCACAACAAGACCATGTTTGTTAGGTTTTATTGAACAGTGATTCGGTTTCTTATATTCATTTTGAGCTTTTGTAGTTATTATCGTTAAATCTCCTCGCACATGGATCCGCGTAAATTCGCGCCTTTTGTGGCCAAGCGTGGAACCAGAGAGCAATCTCGATCACTCTCCAATTGGTATATGAGGTTCGGATAGGGGTTTACTTCAACAATAGTAAACTGATGTTGATGCAAATAGGCTTTCTATTGTCTACTCTTGTACGGATATCCTCCAAAAAAATCACTCATTTTTGGTACATTTGTCCACAATCCCAGCATGTATATATGCCAGTTAAACAATATTACCTCAATGGGCGAAATTTGGGCCACTTATAGTGAGTGTTGTTACCTCCATGAAGGAGCGTAAACATAATTTCCTGGGAGGAAATTTCAGGTAATTACGCTAATCTAACAAGCACCACGAGGAGGTTTCAATAATTTAACTGTTGTTGACAAGCTTTATCTTTGCTTTCACAGGGGTCCTTGTAATTTTTCATAATTTCTTTTCCGGACGAGTGTGTAGGTGGTAGACTTCAATGTAGCCCAACCTTCTAAAGTTATTTTGTTCTTTCTTAATGATCTCAGCAAAAGAAATAGTTAAATTATATTAACAAATTCCAACCCGTTTATCTGTTACTTAATAAATGCTTATACTTGCTAAGCAAAATAAAAAAGATTATCGCTGTGATTTTACTATAAAAACTTTTCCGAGAATTTTGTGAACACTTTTAGGGGACTAGCGCCGCATTCGATGTGGATCATTGTTGGGTAGAAAAGGGCAAACCATGGTTCTGTCGTCTCTGCTACGCAAAACTGGGGTTACATTGTAACTTACTAACATTAAAGAAACTTATGGATGCAAAGGTGATCAAATTTATAGCAATAAAGATAATTAGCAAGGAAAATTACTGACACATAGGTTGCAAAAAATTTATGACGGGTAATGAAAACATATGACCAATTACATATTACACTAACAATTGCATAAGAAAAATTTACTATCAGCTTAGGTAGTTACTATTTTTGTGGAATATTAAGAACCATAGAACTCAGAGAACATAATATTATAAATGATAACTTATGTCCTCTAAGTAAAAGTTGCAAAAGGATATTTTATAGATAAGTCATCATTAGTGATGATAATTACGTGCTCCATATTGGTGTGAGCTACAAACTTCAAATCGGTAAAGGACTAACAAAGAGCGACATGATATGATCTTTGAGCTCGGTCTGAGAATGGGTGTAGTGGTCTCCGTTGGCGTATAACACATCCATCACACGCGAGATGTTGACAATTCGCGTGAGAACCGG
>JAGVVM010008030.1:0-14107 GCA_019149425.1 Psidium friedrichsthalianum | reverse complement strand
TTTTTTTTTTATTTTTCAATATTGGTTTCCAAGCGTCCCGGGCTAAATCAGCCCTGAGCATCTGATGCGCATAGGCCCGGAGCTGCGTGTGTGCTTTATAATTGATTCAAATATATAGTTTAGCTTTCTAGCATGTTAGTATGTAATTTTCTTTTCTTTTCTTTTTTTAACAAAATTTCAATAGGTCCCTGAAATCTTTTCATTTCTCAAATAGCGGAGCTTAAGACTCATTATATTTCAAATATGCCTCAGTGCCTCTTTGTTTCAAAAATGACCGAACAAGGATATTTTGGTCTTTTTTTTTTTATTTTAAAATATTTTTCTAAATGTTTTTTTTTCCCTTTTTTTTTCTTATCTTTTTGGTCTTTTTCATTTCTCAAATAGGACTTAAAATGCTCCTTTTATCAAATAAAAACCTCAAGTGGTGCTCTTTATTTCAAAAGGGACCACAGCCAAGGATAGTTCAAAATTTCATTTTCGAAATGTTCTTTTTTTCTTTTCTTTTTCTTTTTTTTTTTTTTCCTTCAAGAAGAGATGGCCACCTGCGAGGGCCGGCCTCGCCAATTGGGCGAGGGCTCGCCTAGGCTAGGGTTGCCTTCGCTACAGCCATAGGCGAGCCGGCCCTCGCTGTGGCCATACACCTAAAGCGTTGAAATTCCTCCATTCCTTTCTCTGATTCTTCTTCTTCGGTCTCCACTTCTTCGTCTTTCCTCTTTTTTGGGTCTGAATGTCCGCTCCTATCCTTTCATCGTTCTTCTTCTCGTGTGTTCTTGTTGATCTTCAGCCGAAGGAGAGATGAGTGTGCCAGCGACTCCCAAGTACTTCTCCACCACGAACGATTCGGACTCATTCCCAGCACTAGGTCATCTTGTCTTGCATTCTTTCTGCCGTTGATGTCCTATCGTCACTGATTCGTTAACGGATGCTTGTCCTAGCCCAACCGATCTTCGTGATTCGTTTTCCATGCCCGCAATAGGCCAGGCCTCGTCGTGGTTTGTTCCCTTCCTTGAAAGGAAAACATGAAAAAATCAAAAAATATTCGAAAAATATAATGACTACATAACCTTTGTCTTAGTTTTCTTTGAATAACAGAGGACACTTTAGACTCTTGTTTGAATAAATTCTAACTATATGTCATTATTTGAGAGATGATACGTTCAGGGGCCCCTATTTAAATTTTCCATTTTTTGCTTTTTGATTTTCGTGTTACTAAATCACCACTCAGTTTGACTTTCTTCTCTTTAATCTCAATACCTAAAATTTTTGACATTCAAATGTTGGCATTTCGATTCGCATATAATGTTTTTAATTTATTATTTTATATTGGGATGACTATTAAATTCAGGCAAGAATTCAAATGTTGACTTTTGCTCATCAAGAAGGGAAAAAAAAAGCGCTAACAAACGGACATTTGAAATCGAGGAAGTTTTTACTCACAGGAATTAATCATGGACATTTGAGTTGGTTCACCGCACTTTAATTGGAAACCGACAATAAATAATTGTGAAAGACATAATGTATTACGAATTTCAATACAAAATTGAATATTAATCACAAGTCTAATCAAATTTCACATTAAGGCTTTGTTTGTTTTCACGAAAAATGAGCGATTTGAAAATATTTTTCACAAAGTAATCGCTTATGTCGCTTAAAAAATGAATAAATGAAAATTTTTTTATCACCTACGAAAATAGTTAAGTATAAATTCTTATCGATGATAAAAATATTTTTCGTTGACTAATTTTTGTAAATGATTAAATATATTATTTTTTAAAAAATATTTTTAAAGTTACTTATTTTTCGTGAAAAAAAAAGTCTGCTCTTATTCTTGTGCTCATGGGTCATGTGGAATGATTCTCAAGAAATGAGAAAGTGGGCATTACTGTAATCGCATTCTTTTCCACTGACGACAGCCACCTTCCTTCTTCCATCAGAAGGAATATAAAACCATTGTTACAATAGTAAAATAGTGAGTGTGTTGTTTTGATCGATTTTATCACTTGAAATAATTAGTCAATAAATAATATTCTTATTATCGACCATTCTTTATGTCTAAATATTTTCGTGGACGTAAAAAATATTTTTTCGGTCATTCAGTCTTTAATCGGTGCAAGCGATCATTTTGAAAAAAATATTTTTCAAATCACTATTTTTGTGCAAAACAAACAGATCCTCAAAGTATAAAGACAATACCTACGTACAATGAGTAAATTACGGCACGACTCCTGGTCTTTTCCATCCTTTTCCTTGGGTATGTTTGATCTCTAGTAAGTTCGTCCTCAATTGCACTAAAAGTATCAAACCCCTAAGTCGTCCTCGTTTCGGGCAAAGTCGAGGTGGTTCCCGTCGAAGCGAGGAGATTCTCGAGAAATACTTAATTATCAATCGACTAAACAATTTGCGTACAATAATGCCATCATAACCCTCAATCAAAATTTACTAATACTCTGCAAGAGATGCAAATACTTTCTTTCGCAGCTTCTTTTTCTTATATGATTCCGCTCCCCTTCGTCCAGAAAGTAGTTATTTACGTAATTCCTCAATGTTATCTCCTGCACAAACGGCAGAGACCAAACATGCTGCATAACCCCATGATCGCTGCATATGCAAATGTGCTCTCGTATTTCTGTATGCGAAATTCCATCAGATAAATAAAAAAGAGGTTTATTAATTACTCATATTTTTGCTGTTTGAGTATGTTAGAATAATTAAATAATAAATCGCACCTCATCTAATAGCTTAACGTTTTTGGAACAGTTGACAGTGGTCCTATAAAAATCTTACATAATATCAAAGCAAGAAGTCTTAAGTTCAAATCCTCCGGAACGCCTCATTTGCCTTTCCAATTAAATATGTTCATGCTTAGTACTAGGTAAAAGAGACCAAATTATTCGTGAGGGAGAGTGTTAGAATAATTAAATAATAAATCGCGTCTTTATCTAATAATTTAAGCTTTTGAAACAGTTGACAGCAGCTGCACATAAAATCTCACGGAGTAAGATCGTCCAAATGGAGTTGTGCTTGCTTTTCTTCTCCTCCATGCAAGGAATCCGAATTTCATTCGGCACCAAAAGCGGAGCAAGGAAAGAATAAAGAAGAAAAGGAAGAAACAAAGGCAAACTTTTTTCATATTAGAAGGTCACTTCGCAGCCAGTCGCTCCCCCATAAAATGGTGTCAACCCCTCCATACCCATGGCTGTCCCCTCCTTTATTCGGATTCCATAACTGGTGTGTTCTTGTAAATTGACGCTCATGAGAGCTCCTGGGCGAGCTGATTGAGAGAGGGCCGGTGCGTACACAAGACTCGGGTGCCGTCTCGCCGTTGCCCACGATCACCGTCCGTCCACCACCGATCGAGATGGTGAAGAAGGCGGGATTCTTGATCTGTGTATTGATCATGGCCATGGATGTGGTCGCGGGGATTCTTGGTATCGAGGCCGAGATAGCCGAGAATAAGGTAAAGCATCAAACATCTGTTTCTCCTTATCGAAAGGGCAAAAAAAAGAACGGAAAAAAAAAAAAAAGACGAAGATGAAGACAACATGTGTTGAAATTTGTTCGACAGTCAAACATTTGAAGGTGTGGGTGTACGAGTGTCGACAACCCGAGCTACAAAGCATTCAAGCTAGGGCTGGCTGCGTGCGTGTTCTTGGCGCTGGCTCATGCAATAGGAAACTTGTGGGGGGGATGCGTTTGCATTTGGTCCAAGGAGGATTTGAACAGAGTGACCGCTAACAAGCAATTAGCCGTGGCCTCTCTCATTTTCTCTGGTACTCTCTTTTCCTTCTCCTTCTCGAAAAATCAATCGTCCTAGATAATTCGGAAATCCTCACGCAGGCATGATTTTTCTTCGTGGTTTCAAGAACGCTCGGGACCCGAGCAGCATGGGGCGCCGGATCCCATGTCGGTTATTATACTAAGTTACTAACCTCTTCATCTTTACACGTAACATCATCGGGCAGATGTACCTAGTTTAATTGGCCTAACATGGTGAGAGCCTATAAGATAAGCGTTTGTCCAAATTTGAGAGTTCTGTTTGATGGTCATGTCAATTAAGTGAAGAACTATCACGTCATAAGATTGTATATCATGTCATGAAGGGTTTGTTTTAACGTTATGCTGCGTGAATTACTCGTAAGTACCAACTTGGTGGATCTTGATGTTCTCGATGATCCTCCGCTTTTGGTAACGAGTAGATTAGTGCTCTTGAACGTGACAAAATTCAGAGTAGAAGCCAAACAAACTATGTATTCTAACTGGCCACGATTCGAAGAAATATTGATTCTAGGCCGATCAAAGCCCCCAAAACTCGTGGGGTGCAAGAATCATGTGGCGAAATTGAATGAAACCAACCAAACTGAGAAACTACATCGTGATGTGATTCCAGGATCGTTTTGGCAGTCGCATTCTCGATGCTGATGGTGGGGACGATGTCCAATTCGAAGTCGAGGAGGTACTGCAGGATCGCCCACCACCGGCTTCTGTCGATCGGGGGAATGCTGTGCTTCATCCACGGGCTCTTCACGGTCGCATACTTCGTGTCGGCCAACGCCACGGGAAGGAAGACGGAGGATGATGAATCCTCAACAGAGACAAGGAGCACAAGGACCGGGACATGCTTAGTTACGTCGGATTCATCTTCTAAAGTTGCTCCTATGGTTTGTTTATCTTTTGTCTGAATGTATAGATTCAGATTGAAGAATGTTTTATTGTGAATTGATTTTTCTCCACGGAATTGATTTAAGCATCATCTGCTGTTCTTGATTTTTGCTTTCATCATAACAAAGATCGACAGTTTGATTCAATCCCAGATTAGGAATCTCCAATTAGCATTCGATTTCAATTTACATGGCAAATCGTTTTGAAACCTCAATCCCACCTTCCCATTACTACCTTTCGTACTGAAAATACCACATTTGAAACTAAAAAGAAAAAAGGAGGATCCGAAGGGCGCTCAGGCTTCGTCAATGGCGACGGAGCTCCGGGAACCGGCTGCGGCGGCGGCCTTCTTCGGCAACAGCGTGTTGTGAATGTTCGGCAGGACGCCGCCGTTGGCGATGGTGACGGCGCCGAGCAGCCTGCCGAGCTCCTCGTCGTTCCGCACCGCCAGCTGAATGTGCCTCGGCGCGACTCGCGTCTTCTTGTTGTCCCTCGCCGCGTTCCCAGCCAGCTCCAAAACCTAAGTCGAACGGAGGAAACAGCAAATTTTAGAATCAAAACCAACTTGGACTTATCAGTCGAACCAATGAAAAACAACCGGCCGTCGGCTTACTTCGGCGGCGAGGTACTCGAGCACGGCGGCGAGGTAGACCGGCGCGCCGGCCCCGAGGCGGTCGGCGTACTTGCCGGTCCTGAGGAAGCGGGAGACGCGGCCGACGGGGAACTGCAGGCCAGCTTTCGAGCTGCGGGGAGGAGCTCAGCTTCTTCGCCGAGGCGGAGCCGCCCAGCGTCTTTCCTCTTCCGGCCATGGTATAACGGAGAAATTTTTCTCTGACTTGCAGGCGTTGGGATTGGTTTGAGCGGGAGGATGGGAGATGGCGAGGTTGACGAGGAAGTAGCAGTTCGTTCTGGAGTTTATGTAGTTTTCAGGAATGAGTGAGTTGGCCATGAGGAGCGAGGACGCGGATAGAGATCTGTGGCCGTTGGTTTTGGAGGGGAATGGACGGCGAGATGCACTTCTGGTGTCGGATCGCCAGACGGGGGGAAATAGCGGGAAATCCAATGCAAATCCAAAACATTCAAAAAGGCCAGAAAGGGCAAAGCACCTTCTTTACGAAAATGTCTTTATAAACTCTATAATTACGAGTATAAGTAATTATAACATGGTTATCATTTTATATTTATTTGGATTTGTAAAAAAAATATAAAATAATATTATATGTATAACTATGATCTTATTTTGATGTAACAATAATAATAATAATAAATAATACTGATTAATTGATGTGTCAGATTATCATTCTATTTTTTCAGTGATTTTTTTTTTACAAACAAGTACAATAATCCTATTCCATTTTCTTCTCACAATTTACTAAACAACGGTTTTGGAATCTCCACTCTTTCTCATTTCATTTCTTCATTATATTTAACTTCATCGAACCAAACACATGATGAGTGAGAAAAAAACCCGCTCATTGTAAGTGTCCCTTGTAATTGAGAGATTCCATAATTCCTAATGAAACCATTTCTCATGCCCAGGATTTGTCTTCGTCGGCTTTCAAGTACGAAATCTTAGGCATTCGTTGAAAATCTTTTTTAACAGGTGTATGTCACAACACTTTATAGAAGATTTACATAGACAATACCAAGGCATGGGGAGTTAGGATGGTGGATTGATTGTGGTGATGTTAGTTGGTGCCCTTGAGATAATTGCAAGGTATATTTCATAATTGATTTTCAATATAGTAATTATAGGCTGGCGGTTTATTCACGACCCGATTGCTTTAGACACAACCTTCAACAGACATAGACAAACATGTCATTAAACTAGGGGTGAGCAAGTAAGACCAATCGAATCAGAACTGATCGGGATTGATGATTTAGTTTCTAGCTCCAGAGGGTGACGATCCGATCCCTATCCTTAAAATTGAAATCAGTGGTCGGCCTGTCCGATTTTCAATTCCAGGGGAATGGAATCGGACTGGACCAGTCAATTTTATTTTTTAAAAGTAACCCTCATTCCCTTCTTTCTTCAACTTGCACTCTTATTTGTTTTTTCTGAATTTTCTTCAACCTTTCTCACTTTTGTCAAGCAAATGCAATATCTTGAAAATGAACGAGTTTGCAGGAAACCTCACAATCGGAGAAGCTACCGAAAATGACTTGAACCATTTATATACCTCGAAGCTAACGGTGCGCATGGTAATACTTCTGAAGAAGAATTTTTGCTCCAGAAGTGCTTTGGATTTGGAGCAAAAATTTGTTTGATAACGTAACTTCTGAAGTAAAAATTTGTTTGGTTACACAATTTCATTTTTCTACTTCTGAAATAATTTTTTGCTTCAGAAGTTATTTTTGAGCAACTTTCCAAAGTAAAGAGTTACTTCTCTCTAGAAGTTAAGATCAGAAAGAAACAATCCACTACAGCTGGTCGCCTCCAGTCATTAAATAAAAATATTTTAAAAAAATAAAATATATATATGATAATTAATTTCCTATTGCATGACATTATTTTAACAATATCATTTTTAACGAATTATAAAAATGTTCTGTGATTTGGTTAAATGGTATCTCACATGGACACAATCATAGCAAAGTGGATTGAGCAAGTCCCCCAAGTTGGTTAAAGCATCTCACAAATATTTTAAAGTAGACTGAGCAATTCCGCAAAGACACAATTACACTATTGTTATTTCCATCTTTGAACTTTTTAAGTCATCTATCTTATTTATCATATTCTAGAAAGCAAGGAAATTTAATGTTGAGAAGGTAAAATGCATATATGTTTCTATTTGTCAATATTTTTCACACCCTTCAAAGTACCATGTAAGGTTTGTGTATGTCAGTTTTAGATGCAGTCACTTGAAATTTCTCTTTAGGTTCTTAACAAATACCAAACTAAATTGTTGGAAAGAATTATTGCTTGTCATAAGTCAACTTGTTCAATGGCATGATTTACTAAATTTATCATGATGCACATATGAACTAGAGAGTGTTTAGGTATGAAGAATGTTTATATAGTAGCTTATGTGATATAAACCATGCTAGTTGCTAGAGGCACAAGCGAGGAAACATCAAAATTACGTATGCTTTTACCGTAGATATATCAGCTTTGTCATTGTATTCATTAATAGAATTTTTCCCATAAAATTAGTCTCCATTTGCATAAAATAATTAAATGAAAAATTATATGTAAATCCGTTAGTATATGCATTTCACTTTCTTGAATAACATGCATTTTAGGTTAACATCAATAACTTTGCGTAAAAAAAATTTCTGTTAACAATATTCAATAAATAAAAATTTTCAACTGTTGCCAAACAAGTTTCTATTCCATAAGCAGAAATTTCATGCTATTATCAAATGTCTTTCTTTGATAAAAAAAAAATTAACTTCTGAGTATAAGAAGAAAAATCAACTTCTTATCAGAAGTAGAAGTAGAAAAATCAGCTTCTCCTCAGAAGTAGAAAATTTAATTTCTCGTCGAAAGTTGATTTTGAACCAGAAGTGTTGCCATGCGTGCCCTAATATTCCCCGGCAAAGAAATAATTGGCAAAAACGAAGACTGAAGCTCGGTAAGTTCAAATTTGTTGGCTGTTGGTACCGCGGTCACTCACTCTGTCGTGCCACTCAATCACTGTTATGTGTCTTCCTTGCCTTGAAATGTGATGAATGGCTTGGTCACCGATTCTCGCTTCCAAGTTTCCCGGCAAAGAAATAATTGGCAAAAACGAAGACTGAAGCTCGGTAAGTTCAAATTTGTTGGCTGTTGGTACCGCGGTCACTCACTCTGTCGTGCCACTCAATCACTGTTATGTGTCTTCCTTGCCTTGAAATGTGATGAATGGCTTGGTCACCGATTCTCGCTTCCAAGTTTCCCTCCCCCCCCCCCCCCCCCCCCCCCTCAATTATTGGACATTGTTATTGATTCAATTGGACTGTCCAAAAATCGGACCAAATTGGGGACCGCTCACCCTACTTTTAAACTTGGGTTATTATACGTAGTAAATCTCAAGGTTGTCCCACTATAGAAATTTTTTTCTATTTTACTATTCCCACTCTATCTACTAAAAATTTAATCCAATTAGTTTTCTAACCGTTGCCAATAAGAGTAAGAGACTCTAGCCCTTCCAGAGTGGTATTCTTAATTATATTTTCATTTTTTTCTTTCCATTGACCAGTCACGAGCCTCAGCGATGGCCAATGATCAGCCACAGGCGCAAACCGACGAGACTCGACCCTCGCCTGCCCAGGCCTGTGGCAAACGCCAACTTGCCAGTCTTGAGTGAGGCGGAGTCTCCCCATGGTCCAGCGAGGTAGAAGAATAATTAAAAGTAAAAATTGATTTAAAAGTTTGATTTTTTTAACTTGAAATAAAGTCATTAGATTGAAATCATTTTTCAAATGGGATCCAAACACTAGAAAATATCTTCGATCACATATTACCAAACAAAAAAAAACTAACCATTTTCTAGGCAGATGATTTCCTAAAAAATATTTTCCTTTAGGATGAAGTTTTTTGTAAAATAAACACACTATATATTTGAATTTACCCTACCTACTTACTCTTACCTAGTGACCCATATTTATTTTATTGACTTTCATTCACTTTTACATGGGGTTGCTTAGATTTACCACTATATAAAGATACTGTAATATAAAAATGGAGATGATTACTACCTCGTCGTATATTGTCAATGTCTACTTTGAGTGCGAATTTTACACACTTACGATAAAACATACATGGATCATTTAATTGAACTTGGTATTCAATTGAATAAGTGAACTAGTGAATTGAAAAGGAAAATGACGTGGAAAAGATATAATCTTTGTGTTTAATTTTTTCTTTCTTTTGGTTTTCCTTATGAACAATAATAGAATATAATTTAAATTGGAAAGAACACATGACTTGCACGTGCCTTCAAGAAGAGGGGGGAAAACGATGTCAAGTTTGCTCCAGAGGTTTACTTTTAACTTCTACGAGTCTTCTCTCTTCATCCTTCAAGTTCACACCTCTGTTCTCAATCTCGTCCTCTTTAGTCTCTCCATCTCCACGCTCTCTGGCCTCCACCACCACGACCAGCATTCTGACCATCACAAGCGGCGCTCCGACCTCCGTGGTTGTGAGAATGTTATTTGGGTTTGGATATTACTTTGGTTAAGAATAATTGGTTGGAACTTGCCCAAGGAATCTGCTGTTGGAAGTGTAGCTAGTGTTGCTGTTAATTTGCCCAAGTTCCAGTTTCCTCCTCCTGCTTCCATAACCTGAGCTCGGAGGCGATGTCATGAGAAATTGCTATCAGTATAAAGCACCCAATTTGCTGAGCCAATAAGCTTTTGTCAAGCACCTCCCTAGAATGAACTTGAAACAAATGAACAGCTGTAGGAGGGAACTGTAACTCCTAGATAGCATTTCAATCCTGGAAGCACAAACCGCCGACATAGCGCAGCTCTCTATCAAGGCAATTTTATGCAGGCTTTCCCGGACAACGGGTATTGAAAAGATTCCGAAGCAGCAGCCTCTCGCGGACCAAAATAAGCCAGTGAAGGGTTTGAGTAAGAACGTCTTGACAACACTAGGAATGGCTCACTGAATCCCAGAAGACAATCTCACAACAAGAGCTTCTTCCCAGGTATAAGCAGCGAGCGGAAACATCGTTTACACAAGTGAAATTTCCTTTGATCTTTGAAGGGACCTCGAGCCTCAAGTGGAAATGTTCTTAGTCTCTTTCTAAAGAGCACAAAATCTCCACGTATAATTGAGGAGAACCTTCCTCTAAAACAGATCAAGGCAGAATTTACATCGTTACTCATTGTCTCATACTTCTCTCATTGCCCTCCTGTGCTCGAGTTGCAATACAGTTGACACTGTATATCTGATTTTCCATCACATTTATGCCCTTCGCCGTCCCTCTAATAGGTTGAATAAGCAGAATGAAGATTATTCTTTTTTGTCTTCAAACTGTGGAGCACGGACACAAGCATATTCTCATCGCTCGGTTCACAAGGTTGCTCAAGCTTAGCCGTCGTGACGAGACGTGCTCGTTCAGCGAGTTGGCCTTGTCTTGAAGTCCATCCATTGGACATTACGCATGTAAGAATAATGATTAAGAAAACATAATAGAGCTGAAACCAAATAAGAAATTTCAGGGCCAGAGAACAGCAGATGCTAAAACCATCAGTCATCAGCATTGTTTTCAAAGTCTAACTCCCGATTCTATGAGAGAATCAATACAATCCCCAAAATCGAGACCTCAAACGGTTTACTTGGCCGCTTCTCCGAAAACATTGATCCAGAAATTCAAGCCTAGTTTTCTATTGGCAGAAGATCTAGCATAGTTTTACTTGAGAAAACATAAACCATTGACAGTAAATCCTAGCCCGAATCATTTTTAGGTTTTTATTTCAGCCTGCTTCAGTGGAGAACCAAACACTTCACTATGAAAACCCGACTATGTTTTGTTGATTAACTAAACGGCAAATTATCGACACTTGGAAGGCAGGACCAAACCATTTGAGCTTTCACTCAAGTCGCCCACTCAAAAGTTCGCACATGGCAGCCTGTGATCCTATCTATGAATCCAATGGGCGACACTTGTTGTTTGTACTTCAAATTGCACAAAGCTTTTTGTGTTCACTGTCTCTCATGTGACTCTGAGGAGAAACCCATCAGCTAATTTATCTCATCAAATTGGGAGTTATATCGAGACAGCGCAAATCTTGTTTGTGACAGCATGTGGATAAAACCCAAGCACTTTGACAATTTCAATTCAACTCTCTCTTGAACAGAAAACAAAACAAACCAAAGTGAACTTAGCAGCCTCACTGCCTAGTTTTCTTCGCATAGAATGCGGAGCAGCTATTTACTTAACTGTCTGTCAGCTTATTAAGATTGAAGGGAGGAAGTGAAACAGTAAGTTCACAAAACCAGGAGCACAGGAGCAAAACTTCAAGATTGGCATGCATTCCACTTCCGTGGGCAACAAACAAATTTGCTAAGAAGGAACATGAAAATGGAACCACGGAACAACTAAGAATTCGAGGTTATGAAGTCAGGGGAACTTAATGAAGCTTCAAATAACACCTGCTTGCCAAGCTGGTCAGTGTAAACTACAGGCAATGAGGAAGACTGCAAATAACATTTGGCAATCAGCAAACGTATAGTTCATATGAACATTAGCAGATTAGGTAGCCATCAAGCCGCATTCGTGCATCATGCCAAGTCAAGCAAAACAGTATCTGACAATATTGGGTACCAATAATCATCGCTAAGACGATGAGAACCAAGTCTTGCAACATCGGATACCATACAAAAGCAGGCAAAGAACCAGCATAAATTTCAAAAGCAATGTAGGCCTCATATCATTGCCATATAGAACTCAATATCCAGGACCCTGAATCTAAAGACACCAAAGAAGTCCATCAGATAAGCTTTCACCTGTGAAGTTGCAAGTTATATACACTTAATGAAGCCAGAGTCCCTGCAGCCGCAAGCTTCAACCAAAAAGAATTGACATTCGCTTTCGACCTAACCCTTCTCCCTTCTAGGTCATCAGAGGCAGAACAGACTACCTGAACATGACACTCAAGCTTTCTGATTCATAAGCCTCCAGAATCGCCATCCAAAGCAAGACGGATCAATTCGCCCACTCCGCAAGAGCTGCCAGCTCAGCCATTTGCAACTTTCCCGCCACTTCTCATCCAGTTCTGCCCTTTGTTGCCTCTCGATCAAGCCCAACCGCCCTCAGGAATTCCTCATCAACTCCAGTCACATTAAACCTCTTATCTTCATTCAAGAACCCGAGTCATTCCTTTTGGCATTTTGTCGAACATGAGCAGTTTGGCCTTTTACCGCCGCCAATCCATCCTATCACCCCCTCAGTCTCATCATTCCCGTGATTTCTCGCACTCGACTCGCCCTTCACTCATCACGCCACAAGTTTCCTGATAACCCATACGCCAGCCAGGTTCGTCCGGGACATGGCCTGCTTCTTCTTGCCAGCTTAATCCGGTCCCTGTACTGTTCTTCAAGGTGTGCACTTTGCGTCCTCCACCTGATCCTTCGTGTAGAAGGTCTCGAGGTCGCTGCTTATGAATTTGTAATGGTCGTTCCCAATCGTAGACTGGGTTCTCCTTCTTTTTTTTCGCGGAGAACTCGAGAGCAATCGCCTTAGGACCCCTTACCCGCATTCGTCGGCTTTTGCTCCAAGCTTTCCTCGTCGGAACGGCCGACCCTCTCGGCCCTCGTCTTTTTCGGTATTTGCTGTAACTCTCATCAAGTCTTGCTTCTCCCTCCCTCCTCCGGGGGGCTGCGTCTCTGTCTTCTTCATGGGCTTGTGTCACCTCAGATATGCTTTCGTCCTTCCGTCGATGGTAGCGCCAGTGGAGACTCCCTCGGGAGAGAGATGCGATCTCGCGGCCGATCGAGTGGGGTTTTGTGTTTGGACGTTGAGTATTTGAGTTTCGAATTTCTTTTTCTTTCTTTTGGCATCATTTTAGTTTAAATAAAAACAAATTCTTTTGAATTTATGACATACATTATATATAAATTTTGGGTCCATATTTTTGTTTTGTAACATGTGTATGTTAAAAAAATTTAAACTTTTTAACTCGGACTAATTCTCAAGCAAAGAACAACCGTTTCCAAAAATGCAGTGTATCCATAAGATTAAACTTATAAGACGATGATCAGCTTAGCGCTCCGCGAGTAGCAGCTCAGCTCCGAAATTTACTTTGTTTGTAGGTGCAATTCGATTTGGATTTGCTTAGCGTCGAGATACACAGTTTAACTATTTGGTCAAGGCTTTGTAGATATGTTCCACCATTGTAGTTGTCTATAGGTTTTTTTTTTTTTTTTTTTTTTTTTTTTTAATTTTTATAAAAAAAATCGTCGCGGGGGTCATGCTTGACAAACATTAAAAGAAAATATGATGCCAAGTCCCTTTGTTTCCTCTCACTGGAAATTATGGATATGCTCGAAGTTAGATTTTAAGACTTGCATCTTACTTATAAAATCCAATTTTTTATGATAACTATTTTATCGATCTTAAAGGATGTATGAAAAATATGAGTATTTATTAAATAACATGTGTGTACTATAACGAAAGTCTGATAACTTTAGCCCACTACTCAACTAAACATGTGGAAACTGATTTAGAAATTCCTAAAGGTGGGGTGGAGAAGATTGTCAACTGTGTCGAATCGTTAAAAAAAAAAAAAAAAAAAGGATTTTTATCTCAGTTAATATGGCAAAATCTTGATCTTTGTCCCCCTTGGTATTGGTGCCCCACCTTGAGAATATATATAAACTTTTTTTTTAAACTCATGGGGGGAGATTTGACCGTCTGTAAATGTAAAAAAATTCTAGCATAAGCATGTCATGATCTGTTTAATACTCGGTTCGGCGTGTTACCTCTCTCCCCTCATGCTTTGTTTTTATCTCATCTCC
>JAGVVM010008029.1:0-14655 GCA_019149425.1 Psidium friedrichsthalianum | reverse complement strand
CGGTGTTTTTTCTTTTCTTATTTTCTAACTCTTCTGTATGAGAAGGGGAATTACCTGATAGACGAGATCCCGAGAGCAGTTAAAAATCATCAGGGTGGAAAAGAACGAAGACGAAGGGCAGGAGAAGAGAATAACCAAAGAAATAGAATGGACAGGGTGTGTAATTGCGCAGTAGCCACGCGTCAGTCGCTCGTTCTAATCTTACACCTATATTCGGAGAGCTATGCATCTTTACCTCGTCAACGTCGACTTGTGATTCGTCTCGACCAAAGAACTGGAACAGACTGAAGAGTGATTACCAGTTTCTGAATCGAGAACGTTAGTTATTATATATGGGTTCATATCATTGGAAAAGACCTCAACTGATATATTCATGATAATTTATCATATAAATTATTTTTTTGACTAGTAAAATCCAAATTGATAGATTTTGGATTAAATTTAAAACCCAAACATGTACATTCGTGACAACCTTGCCAGCTATTACTTTTTTTTTGTCTTACATTTTATTATTCTTTATGAATTAATCACGTGACAGTTGATGGATGTATCAGTTTGGATTTTTAACCTTCTCATTTAGTTACATTGCATTCGTGCTTTGGATCTTTCGTGATACCAACCTAGTTTATGGAAACTAGCGAAGAGTAACTTTCTCACATGTTGTATCAGTTTGAAATTTTTTATGGTAAAAAATTTAAGCTTGAAGTAATTTGTCATTGGGGTATCCTATTTATGATAATTTTCACATATTCCTGTTTTAGTTGTTTTAGAGTCACAAACAATAGTTTTGAGTTAAGTTGTCATACAACGCGGTATCAGTTTGTGTATAGTTTTCTGTGATATATAATGCTATTTATAGCGGTTGGGCAAGAATTTAATTTTAATATATTGATTGACAATTAGGTTTATATTCTAAGAATGAAAAGAATAATTGGTCGCGATTTAAATAAAAATGAAAAATATACCGGACGGGAGAGTTTGTGGCTTATCCTGCACCGTAAATCGCATCGGGAGAAAAAAAACCTTCTGGCACAAAGTTTGTGGGTCCGGACCGAATTGGCCGTCTCCTGAGACACCGGACCCGCGTCCGGTCCTACTTCCAACTGTTCCGGTTTCGTTCCCGTTCTTGCTGCAACTTCTCAGCGTGTAGCTCATGAACCAGATTACCTCTACGTAAATTTAATCAATGCTCTCTTCCCACTTAAAACCTGCGTAAAACCCTAGCGAAGTCCCACTTTCCCGTTCATCTCCGCAGTGTGTTGTGCTCCGCGCTCTTTCTTGAATGTTTTTCGGTTCGGTGGTTCCCGTACGTCGCTCTCGACCTCTAGGCCTCGTGCTTCTCTTCCTGATTCCCGTCTGTTCAACCCCGTCACCGAGTCCGCGGCCACGAACTACTGTTCCTGGCCCGTCGGGGTTCATTGAGATCAGAACCCAATCCAGAACTCTCTCGAATCGCTGATTTATTAGGCCAACAGTTTTGAACGAGAGGCCAGTTCGCTGTCCACAGTGTGCACTTGACGCTGTGGGCGCTTCGCATCCCTCGCGAGCCTGCAGGGTCGGCCAACGCGGGATGAACGGGTAACTCCAGTCAAAGTTTGAGTAGTTTTTTTTTTCCGTTTGTATAAGTGCGTGTTTGAGAGGTTGGAGTGGTTTTGCTTTTATTCGTGCACGGGATCGGTTATTCGACCCTTTTTTTTTGTTGTTTTCTTCTTTGGGACATGGCAGTACTTGCTGGACAAGGCTCGGATAAAACCGATTGCGGAGATACGACGTGCGAAAAGGATCGTCTGATGATATTGTCTGAAGAAGTCCAGGCTATTCTGGTGAGAAACCGATGTCTCGTCCGCGTGTAAAGGTTCCATCTTGTGGATTAATAAATTTTCTAGCTGTACTGGTGATTTCTGATGTTTTGGCTTGCTGTTTGTGGACTTCAAAAAGGGGAGCGTGATGTTTCTGTGCCACTGGATATGCGTCCTTTAAAGTCATTCTAAATCGCCGTAACATTTGATACTGCTTGTTTGTGCGAACTGTCTAGAGTCTTAGGACGAGAAGTTATTATTGTTAGAGCTAGTATTCAAACCAACAATCTGATTCATGCTGTCAAACGATCTGTTTTTATATTGCCAGTGGCTGGGGTCATGCTTACCTTTTTATTTTCCATTTCTTTTTTTCGGTGGGCCAGATTGGTCGATATCTCCTATATAACTAGTCTTGATGAAAATGACGAAACTTTTCGACATTGAGTTTTCCCTTATTCATTGATGCTTGGTTATTCCTACTGGTGTGCAGGTCAGATCCAGTTCATTATACATATGTTGCACATTCCATAACTTATATGTTCCTTTTAGACTGAAAATTCACTACAGTCTCGAAATTGTCGCTCTGCTTTACTTGCCAAGGATTTGTGCCACAAGTTTATTCAGAAAGTCCACATTAGTCTTCTGAAGATGATGGGTTCTTACTGTGGCGAGGTTTTTAATCGGTTTATGCACCAGTTGGTCTTTCAGGTTGGGGAGGAGAGGGAGGGGTAGGGGGAAGTTCAATGCCAACATATTGTATCATTAGAAACGCTGCACAGGGATGCCAGGCCTTGCACACACTTTGCTGTTTAGATTATTTTCTGGGACATGCCTTGTAGATGACATTTTGGTTTGCTTTTTTTTGCTTTGGGTAAGGACATTTTGGCAAACTTTGGTTTGCTTTGAGCTGCAATTACTTATTAATAATAGAAAAGTTATGGTTGACCTTGACTGCAGATCATCTATTGAAGCAGATTCTCCCACCTGGGGTTGAGGTACCTACATCTTTTGAAACAATAGTTATGTACAAAATCTCTATGATTTATTGTGGATCGCTTCCTCATGGGCATTTTCATTCAAAAACTAGGTGATCTTTTGGAAGTAACGGTGTCTTCTTATTTGTGCAGGTCATGTTGCACACTTGAATATACATGATGAACTGCTTTCCCTACAAGGATGTTATTGCTAAAGTCATCTTTGACGTACGTACTACTAACTCTTGTACTTTATGACTGTTCTGTTTCTTTGGTAGGTTTTTTGAATGTTGTGTTTCTTTGGTCGGTTATTTCAACTGTGCCATTGTCCATAGCACAATAGTCAAGTTTTCTTGCATGTATTTTTTCCTGTACTCTTTTCTCTTCATTCTGAACTCAGCATCCTCAACACATGCAACACCAAGCCACAAGGTGTGGGCTGTGGTTCACAATCAGCAGTGTGTTGTGCTCTCTTTTGAATATGTTCCGACTATCTTTTAGAGCATCACTGTGGTATTATTAGCATGTTTTAAGTGCATGAGTGTGTGCTGTCTGAGGCCCTGAGCGTGCAGAGACATGTGCCATGAAGTATGCAGCTTCAATAATCTGTAGACGTGACTGTTTCTTACATGAGCAGAAAAATTATCCACGAATCCAGACGGTTGTTAATAAAGTTGGAACAATCACAAATGAGTTTCGTGTGCCGAAATTTGAAGTCTTGGCCGGAAAAAGTGATATGGTGACAGAGGTGAAGCAGTATGGGGCAACATTCAAGCTTGATTACAGTCTGGTGTATTGGAATTCAAGACTGGAGCATGAACATATAAGACTCGTATCTAATTTCCGACCAGGGGAAACCATATGTGACATGTTTGCTGGCATTGGCCCTTTTGCAATCCCAGCTGCTCAAAAGGGTGCATGGTGTATGCAAATGACCTAAACCCAGATAGTGTTAAGTATTTGAAGATCAATGCGCAGTTGAACAAAGTTGACGATCTTGTTCATACATTCAACGTGGATGCGAGGAAATCACTTCTCAAATGATGTCTTTGCCTGAATCCAAAACTATTTTGGAATCTGATGTTCTTACTGAAGAGTGTGAGATCAATAGCGAACTGTCAAAGCGAGAAGCAAAGTCAGATAGGACCCCAGGTATGGTTTTGGTGGAATTTGATTGCTGGCTTTTTGCAATTTGATGGTTTTGTATGGCATGCAATCAAAATGGATGTAGTACCCAATGATAATGCAAGCATTGGTGATGGTTTGAAAGGTTTATGTGCTGATGCAGCTGCAGCTGTTCCTGCAGCCAAAAGACCATTAGATATCTCTAAAGAAGGTAACACAAGCATCACTGCCACATAAATTTTTGCCGTTTAATAGATTATCTGCTTTTTCATGAATGTGTTAGCTTGTTTACGATTTTGTGCATGGTGGTGCATTTTTCTTTTCTTGCATTGTTTAATCAAGATTCAAGATAATTCATTTTCCCTGCAAATTTTTGTGGCAGGTGCCAATGCCGAAGATTGCTCCGTACTTGTATCTTCTAAAAGAAAAGGAAATGGCAATAAGCGAATCAGGGCCACTGAGTTGTCCTATTCTAAGACATGGGAGCACGTTGATCACATGGTTATGAACCTTCCTGCATCTGCTCTCACATTTTTGGGTCTCTCTCTCTCTCTCTCTCTCTCTTTCTCTCGTGTGATTTGGCACAGCATGAAATTCTGCTGACATACGTTGCCTTAATATATCTTCTTCAGCATCGCATTCTTTGTGGGAGAATTTTTTTTTTCAATAGTTTTCTCAAATATTTTAATATATCTTCACATTGCTTAGTTGAAGAATGGATCGAGTTGCTACCTTATTGGCTGATTGTGATGACACTTTAAACCTCTGTAACCTAAGTCCCTGTATTGTTATTAAATGCAGCAATGTAAGCATTATTGATAATTTTGATATGCACTTTTGGTAACTACTTTTGTCAGGCAATTGTTGTAAAGAAATCCTAGACGTTTGGTAGTATATGTTTATTTAGGCTGATGCAATTCTTGTCCAAGGTCTATGTTTTTTTCTCTTGCAAACTCAGTGCGTTGATTTTCAGTATCGTAGAGTACTTCTAAATATCTATTTAAGCTGCTTTCAAGATCCAGAAAGGCAATTTTATCGCCAATTCCTTTTGCCTCAGATGTATTTAGGGGGCTTATACACAGGAAATATTGGAAGGGACCCTCTCCTTGGATTCACTGCTATTGTTTCATGAAGGCCAGTGAAACCAAAGAATCCATTTTGGCTGTAAGTACTGTTCTACAGGAATGTAAATTCATGTCCACTTGTTATGTTATTGTCTTTTGCCAGTCTAAAAATGGTACTTGGGCAATCTTCAAGTTGATTCGACTTTGTTTGGGTGGCAATTACCAATATACTTCCTGTTGTGCCTCATTATCTGTATCGTCTGGGATTAATTAAGAACTGAAAATTGAAGATTATAGATAGCTTAAGGGGATAGCTTTGACTGGGAAAATTTTATACCAGACTTCCACATCCTTGCTACTAGAAAGAGGTTCTGTTTAATTTTAGGATTAATTAGGAAGTTGAATTAAGAAAGGCACAAGTAGTTGAAGGTAAGCAGGACCCGACACCGACAGACCACATGTTTAGGCAATCACAAGGCCAAAAGGGTTGGAGCGCCTTATTATTCAATTTGCTCAAACTTTTAGTTCCGCTGTGGGCATTTGAAGTTGTCATGGAGAGTGTAATCTTAAATGTACTGCCCCATGACAGTGTCACCCAATGCCTCAGTGAGATGACTGGAGCTATGATGGTTCAAGGATCATAGGCGTGTTCAACTTTATTTTGGGTTCAGAATGTTAGGTTCAATTTTGGGATCTTTTCACTTGTCATTTGTCTATAATGAGATAAGCCTGCAATCGGTACCATTTATCCTTTTTTTTTTTTACTTTTTGTTTGTTATCAACACGAAATGTTTCACATGAGACCCTTGCCCAAAAAAAAAATGTTTCACATGAGAGTATTCTAGACCGCATAGCTGCTCTTTTCTTGGATGTTTTTATCATTCGTCGTCCTGTGTGTTCGACAGGTGGCGGAACATGCCCTCGATGCCTCTATTAGTGAGCCAATATTCCACAGGGTTAGGGATGTGGCTCCGAATAAGGTACTGCTCTCTGGGAGTGCTCTGAGGGTTTCAATTATGTCTAGGTGTTAAAGTATGCCCTCATGGGCCTTCATACCGAGTGTTAAGCATTGTAGGTTTTGCAGGCAATGTACTGCCTGAGTTTCAGGCTGCCAGAAGCATGCTTTAAGGATGATTCCCATAGCTCTAGTCACCCTGCTGAAGAGAAGTCATAAGTGCGGAAGGAACAATTACACGGGGGCTGAACACTGCCTCTTGCCTAACGATTAAGAAGGCATTTTCCTTTAACTTGATCAAAGATAGAGAAGAAACAAGGAGGGAACTTATCATTGATGGGACTAGTTGTTTATCGAGTCAGGCCGGTGTCCATGCAACTGCCGCTTATGGATCGAGAAAAGCAAGCGGATGTGTGTTTGGGTATATGATCTGCCTGTCACAAGAGCTCACGGTCTAAAAGAAAATGAATGAGATGATTTTTTGTCTTCTTTTGACAGTTTGTTTCTTAGGATTTCCGGCTTTGGGCTGGTTCCAATGCTTGTGGCAGTTTTGGGAAAGGCTCGTCAGTGTTTCGAAATACTTGTACTCTCGAATTTCAATATTCGAGTGTCGACTTTGATTTTATTAAACGCTGCAATATGGGAATGCACAAAGTTGTGTAGTCGCACGATATCGCAGATAATGTTATATTTGATCGATTACTACGCAAAAGTTGAGAAAACTATAAGGGAGAAAATTCATTGAATTGATGGATAAGTGTACTAGTTCTACAATTTGTCATTAAAGTGTATTTGAATTTTAAAACTTTTAAAAAGTACAAGTAAGTCATAAAACTTATTGTATTGGTTCAATCAAATTCCTTAGTTAACTCTAAAATTGGATGGAATTTATTGGAAAACGTTGAAATGTTGGGTTTTTTTACTTTTTTTCTAAGACATGTAGCAATGATGTGGTGGCTACCAATCTTAATTTTTTTTAAAAAAATACAAACAAAATTATATTAAAAAAATGAAGGGATCATTGCAATGGAAATTCTTAAATCTATCAAGAAAGTACAATTGAGTCATAATACTTTAAAACAATGCAATCAAATCTTAAAATTTGTCAAATTAGTGCACTCAAGTTTTTATATTTAAAAAAAGATTTTACATTAACTCTATTCAACTTGACTAACAAAAAAAGCTGCATGATTTTTTTTCTCTCGTACGTGGCATTGATGTGATTAAGATATGAACCACATGGTTTAATGACATTGTTTTGGCATAAAATTTTTGATAACAAATCTAAATATTATTTAAATTAGATTTTAAATATAAACAAAATTAAAAAGAAAAAGATCAAGGCAGAGGCAAGAGCTTGTAGGACGCCCACCGCTACCACCCACCATTGCCGGAAAGGGGCAAGGGTTGGCCAAGGATGTTGGGGCCCAAATAGTGCCCGACGACCCTAGCTGACCCTCGTCCCACCATCGTCAACCCTTTTTGGCGATTGCTCATCCTCTTTTCTTAAGGAAAAAAATGATATGTTTTTTTAATCTAATTTAGACAATATTTAGATTTTAAAAAATCAAATTTGGATCGGATCTACGTCATTTTGGCATTGTCCTTCATGTGTTTAGCCATGCAAACGCCACATATAATAAAGAAAATAAAATAAAAAATCATGACTTTCCGTTACTAAATTGAACGAAATTAACGAAATAGTGGATTGAATAAATTTGATAAGTTTGATGACTTGATCGTGCCTTATGAAATTTTTATATTTTGATCGTATTTTCGTGATGAATTTTAAGAGAGCAATTATCGTATGAATTAAATGAGATCGGTAGAACTTCCAAAAGCTAGCCTAAACCTTTCTCTAGTGCGTAATTAACCATTCAAAATATCAATATATATACACATATATATACATATATATATATATATTATTTTCATTGCAATCCATGTTTCTTTACCGCCTTCCATTGGAAAGTCAGTTACTTTCCAGAAGTGAAAAGACCAACAGGGCCCCACCACTTCTCGTATCGCCCTGCAAGGCCCCTCGACAACGTGATCACTTGCCGTTGCCGCTATCCCGTCCCGTTTCCTCCCCAACTTTTTTCTTTCTTTAAATTAAAAAAAAAAACAAAATTAAAATTAGGGGATTTTGAATTTGAATCTCGTAACGGACGGCTTCAGGCTTCAGCCACTCACTCTCTCTCTCCGCATCCCTCACCTTCTTCACCGCTCTCTCGTCTCTCCCCACTCCCCCACACGCACACGCGGAGCCACAGAATCAGAGCAAAGCAACCGGAAATGGCGACTCTCACGCAGGGGATCCTCCTGAAGCTCCTCCAGTCCATGAACTCCAACACTCGCGTCGCCGGCGAGCACCGCTCCGCCTCCTCCAGGTCATCGGCATCGTCCCCGCCCTCTCCGCCCCCGACGACCTCTGGCCCAACCACGGCTTCTTCCTCCACCTCTCCGACTCCCTCAACTCCACCTACGTCTCCCTCTCGGACCGCGACACCGACCTCATCCTCTCCAACCGCCTCCAGCTCGGCCACTTCGTCTACGTCGACCGCCTCCTCCTCACCCCCGACTCCCCCGTCCCCCGTGCCTCCGGCCTCCGCCCCCTCCCCGGCCGCCACCCCTTCCTGGGCTCTCCCGAGCCCCTGGTTGCCCGCATCTCCCCCTCCCGCCGGGACTTCGTCATCCAGCCTGCATCCGATTCTGACATGTCCTCTGACCCGATTGCTGCCTACTTGTCCCGCGAGCGGTCGGATGGTGGGATGAGGACAGAGATCTGCAAGGAAGAACCGAAGGCAGAGAAGCCTAGATCAAGGCAGGCCCTTGCTCCGAGGGACAATTTGCCTAATTTGAACACTGATGCGGAGGCAAGGGTTTCGGGTCAGAAGCCCTCCAGATTCTCGTCGCCCGCCACGGCGAAGAGGTCGGCGTCTGTTGGGAAGAAAATTGCCCCTGTTGCAGAGAGAGATCCATCCCCTGCTGGAAAGGGGAAGCGGTCGGCATCCCCGGTGCCCTCCAAGTGCATCGTGCCGAGCTTGGTTGCTGCGAAGGAAGAGAACAGGAGGAACTCGAGGGAACCGGCAATTATAGTGCCATCGAGGTACAAGCAACCGTCTCCGAACGCTAGGAGGCAGGCGTCGCCGAGCACGAGAAGGGCTTCGCTTTCGCCGGGGAGGAGACTGTCTGGCAGTGTGAAGGTCTCCCCAGTGGTGATGGACTCAGCAAGTAAGAAGAAGATGGCTACAATTGCTGCTGGGATTTCAAAGGTCTCAGAGGCGTTGGTCGGTTCAGGTAAGGCAGGCAGGAAGAACTGGGATGAGCAGCCTGCATCAGCATCAGCAGCTTCAATAGCAACCCCAGCAACGGAGCAGAAAGAGAAGGCTCCTGGGAAAAACAAACCCGATCTGCAAGCGATTTTGCGGACTCAGGTATTGATCTTTTGCTGTCATAATTGACAAATTAACTAGAGGCATGACATGGTTATAATGATTACCTGGATTCACAAAAGAGTGGGCGTTCGAATAAAGGATTGGTTTTTATACTGCTTATTATAATTTGGGCTCTTGTTTGTTCACTGTGATTCACATTTTGCTGCTATCGTTTCTGGGAGTAAGGTGCACCGTTGTAGAAGATACCCTGCTGGTGCAATTGGGAATTCTTAAAAGGAGACAGCATGTATGTTGATCTGTGTTTCTGGTTGTTCTTAAGGAGAGGAAGAAGATAGGTAGCAATCGCGCGAGGTTGAATAAGAAAGAAAAGAAAGAATAACCCTTGTCGCATTACTAACGTATGTACTGTGCAATGAACTTAGAGATTTGCTTGTAGTGCTCTCAGGGGTCTGATACTTGGGGAGAGAAAAGCCAAGATGGCTTCACTCACTGGAAACGTTTTTGTTAGAAAAAAAACTTAGCATTTTGATGATGCTAATGTGTCGTAACAACCCTTGGAGCTAAAATCCACTACTGTTAAATGATAGTTTTCTATTTGAGAATGTGATTCTTTGAAGCTCTCCACCATATATTGTGACTCCTTTCCATTTGCACTCTAGATGGGTTCTCTTACTTCAAAGATAACTGAGTCTTTGTCACAGGCTGCTCTATCTAGACGTCTTAGTGATGTGGCTGGTGGAAAGTCGAGCGGTGATGATCCGTCAAGCAATGAGAAGGCAAAATTCGGAACACCTGAATCTATCACTTCAGCTCCGGGAATTACCATTCATGATAAGAAATGGACTGATGGCAGTGTTCCTCTCGACTCAGTCTGCAAAGAACTTCAGAGGCTTGGGAAGGTATTAGTCTTGACTAAGAATGAACTCGCTCTTTATATTGTCAATCGGACCAAAATTTAGTTCTCTTAACTCATGATCCATCTGTCAGTCATTTAACTTTGTAAGAACAGAGAATTGCTGAAAGTATTGTTTATTGTTTCTAAGTCATCCTAATTTTTCTTGACTAAAACGCAGGAGGCTATGCAAAGGAAACTTATCGCCTCCATTGCAGCTGCTGAAGCATTGAAGGAGGCCACTGCTACAGAGTCACTAGTGAGGAATTTAAGGTACTAACTTGGACGCCAGTTCTGCTTTTCTCCTAGGAACTCAATAAATAAACATACAGAAGCACAGAAAATATCAGCCTCAGGACACAAGCATGAGGATGGCATAAATAAGAGCTTAAATGCACAGATAATATGTGTCTGAATGCATCATTAGCGTCAGCAGTTATGTGCCGTCTAAACTTTTAGTCATTTCATCATAAACTTTTAGTCTGTCTAGTTCGATGTGGCACTGTCTGAGCAAAATTGTACTTTTTCTGTTTCAGCATGTTTTCAGAACTTTGTTACACATCCGAGGTTGGGAATCCTTTACCCTCCATTGAACGGTTCTTCTCGATTTATGACGAGGTTGTGAGCTCGGCTGGTGTTGTCAAATCTCTCTCTAGCAGCCGTGCCTGTGCCGACGATAGTATCATCTCCACAGACCAATCGAAATTCTCAATTTGGGTGGAGGCAGCTTTGGCTACTGATCTTGATATCGTCAATTTTTTAACTAATCAGAATAGTGAGCCGGCATCAGCCCTTCAGAAAACGTTGCTCAAACGACAATCTGTGAAGGCACATGGCAAGAACCATATGAAAGTGGCTTCCCCGTCACGATCCGACTCTGCCTGCGCTTGGACTAGGGGTCACGGAATGAAAGAAACTGCGGACTTTGCCATGAAGTTGCAGTCTGAGATGCAAATGTGGTTTGTTAGTTTCATTGAGGATTCCTTGGATGCAGGCTTTCGGGTGTTCGGCGAATGTGGCAGTGGGAAAGTACTAAATCTCGACTGCAGCTCTGTTACAGCTGTTTTGTCGCACTTGAAGCGTGTGAATGATTGGTTGGATCGCGAAGTGCCTAAAAACAATGAGGTTCTTTTGGAAAAGATTGAGCAGCTGAAGCGGAAGATATACGGTTTTGTCATCCAGCATGTTGGTACGACCTTCGACAGCTCTACGTCAGTTGCTTCGTCTTGAATTTCTGGTCGACATGATTAATATTTGTCAAGTATATTTACATACATCTGTTCTTTCATTCAGCATTTTGGTTTTGACCCCATGATCATCTTGCAACTAGCAAACTTGGATCATTGAAGCACATAAGGTCTGCAGTTAACCTGATTAATATTTGTCAAGTGCAACCTATTTCATTGTCTTGCGGAGTATCTTTCAACCCAGTCTTCATCATCTCCTCGGCATTTGGTGACTGATTGATTATGTCCCGCCTCGCGAGCTAAATGTTGAACACACACACATGAAATTACTCACGTCATCTTAATTCCAATTCTGAGCCTTGTGATAAAATTAGTCAAAATTCCAAATCAGAAGAAAACTCAAGATCTTATTTGGGGCACGTAAACGCCCCTTTGGAGTTTGTCGACTAAGGCCGGTGGAACAAAAAGTGCTCGAGACAACCACTCTAGGAATCAAAGTCGTGTCATAGGTACAACCTGAATGGATCACACAATATCTGGGAGTACTAGACAAGAATCAAGAAACTGTACTGGTGGCTAAATGAAACAATGTGTTCAATCCAACGGCCTTATTAGATCGAATTGCCACCGGAGAGCAAAAATGACAATCGAAAGGGGTGCGAGAGGACAACCATCATAGCTTGCCTCACTTCCACAGAAGGTTTCACTGAGTCTGGCATGGCACCTCCGGAGAGGTCTTGTGGTTTCACGGCAGATTAGCATGAAACTAATCGAAGAATGCACTCATGAGCTGATGATGTCCTGCACGAAACTTTATTGTCCTTGAAATGAAGAATGAAACTTTTCCTACAGTACAACAGGAGAGATACATTAATTAGCAAACTTATGAGTTATAACTCATCAATCACAAATACGCTTTGAAAATCAACCTCTCGCAAGTTAGCTCAAGCCGCAGGGATGACTTGTTGTCCCATTTTCTTTGCCCGAGATTGATCTTCTTCTTCAGCTCTGTCTATTTACAAAGCTCCTCCAGAACCACCTCCTCAAAAAATCTCTCTTTCTCATCCTCTGTGCGCTCTAAGTTTTCTCATAAGCACACACCCAGAAAAGAAAAAAATGTGCTCTTCTGCACATATATACACTCTGTACATCAATTTAGTGCCAATGAACAGGCAACTGCACTCTTACATTCAAATTTGTCAATGCATTTCGTCAATAACTACCACTGCTATTGTCTTGACACAAAATTAACTCCCAACTCTGAAACCCCAGAAGTTACACAAATGAAATCGAACTCACCTTGCTTTGGATAGCTATGTCGGTGAAATGCAAAAGATAGGCGATAGCGAGAGGCTATGGTGGCAACTAGCGAGTTTGGCAATAAAGAGATGAGAGGCGATAACGAGTTGTGTTGCATCTTTGAGGGACCGATGATGGCGACAATGAGAGACGAGTTGATCGTGGCGAGAGAGAGAGAGAGAGAGAGAGTGAGAGAGAGAGATGAAACAGAGGAGGGTGAGCATGGTTGTGTGAGGCAAGGGTACTAGCAAAGTGACGAGCGAAGACTTAGGTTTTTTTTTTTTAAATTGCTTCTAAAATTGGTTTGGGTGGATCTTTACCTAGAATCGGGAACCGATTCTCAAAAATTGAAACTGGTTCGCGGACAGATTTGAGCAGAAATCAATTCCTGGTTCTATTTTTCGGGTGGTCAAATCTAGGTTCTGGGTAAACGTGATCTCATTGCACACCCTAGTTAAAATCACCTTTGTAAAACTCAAGACCATTGTCTATTTTGAGACGCTTTATCTCCTTCCTAGTTTGATTTTCAATCAATGTCTTTCACTTCTTGAACATATCAAAAACGTCTTTTTCACGCTTCAAGAAATAAACCTAGACTTTCCTACAAAAAGTCATCAATAAATGTTAGAAGATAAACCGCACCACTCTTAGATATAACCTGTATAGGTCCCCACAAATCGAAGTGAATATAGTTAACTATGTCCTCCATCAAGTGCACCCCAATATTGAAACTAACTTTGCGCTGCTTCTCAAAAGCACAAAATTTTCATATGAGCTTAGTAGAAAGTATAATACAATTAGGGCTCGATCTTCATTATCTAACTTAAAATCTAAATTTTTCATATCCATTATGATCTTATTAAATTCATCTAGATGTTCTTGGACACGAGTACTTTCTTGCATCTTTAGCATATAAAGACACTACTTCAAGAATAATCTCATCGTAAGAGATTTCTTCATGTAGAAACTTTCCAGCTTTTGTCACAGTCCCAAAGCTATTTCTTCATCGACAACTTCACGAAGCACCTTGTTAGACAACGACAATTGAATGGTGCTATGCGCCCTCTCTTTCATCTCCTTGATTTCTACTGTAGTCATGTCGTCAAGGTAATTCCCATCCGAAGTTCTAATGGAATTTTCCCGATGCAGCAATGCCTTATCTTGATCCTCTATAGCCCAAAACTATTTTGGCCATTGAAGGATGCCACTTCAAATTTGATAGATGCCATATCGAACAAAAGACCAAAATTCATTTGCTCTAATACCAATTTGTTGCAAAAAAAAAAAAAATGCCAAGAGGTGCATGAATTCAAGCACAAATAACAAAGGATGAAAGCAAATCAAAACGCATGAGACACGATTTACGTGAAAAACTCGAAACGGGAAAAACTACGAGAAGAGAGAGGGCTTCACTATCTTCAATAATGAATACGAGCATACAGTCCAAAGATCCAAAAATCTAACAAGAAGAAGTGAAGAAGAAAGAAAATGGCAGAATGTGGAGGCAAGCGTTCCAATGTATTATGTAACATATCACTTTTCCTTCTAGAAAACTCTAAAACAAAGGTGAATGGTCCAAAATAACTTTATCACTAATTTGAAAGTCAAAACTCAACAGAAATGAAGGAGTGAATTGCCTTTGTCAATTTGGGTACTTGTGCATAGGTGCGTTCTTGTTCCACTCAGGAACAGCTCGTTTAATTTTTGTACCCTATACAAGAAAATGCTGCTTAAACACGCATGGCTTGATCCATAGTATGATTGGGGACCTTGCTAAATGTCCTGTGGAGGTTTTAGCTGATCAATAAAGCTGTAACGTCCGACCATTCTTTGGCTGAAATGATATTGGTAATTTGGGAGTAGTCTGGTAACGGAGCTTTAGTTCTGCTGGTCTGAGAAGTTGCTCCTGGGCTGTGGTTTAAGTATGGAAATTGTCGGTTTGCACAACCTTTGAAGGAAAGG
>JAGVVM010008028.1:0-21200 GCA_019149425.1 Psidium friedrichsthalianum | reverse complement strand
GTGTTAGGATCCTAATATGCTTGCCAGGGTCTTTCATGCTTTGTTTAGCTTCCACCTTAATAAGGTACAGCATGTATCCCAAACGCTTCTCGATGTAGTCTGCTTGGCCTTGTTCATGTTGTCCCAATAAGCCAACAACTCATCTCGGGGAATGTGAACACTTGGATGTCATATTTCCCCATCAAGTCAAAAATATAGAAATGGTATTTGAAAAATCAATTTCCATTGATTACTTTAAAATGCACGATCAAATGTCATATATATGCATGAACTTATTCAATTTCATACCCATATCCACCATCAGATTGAGTTTTTTTTTTACTTGAATGTCTTCGCTGAAGTGGCTGCCACGTAGCGCTACATCAGCATGACTCAATCAATGAAGGTTGATCAAGTGCAACCCTTGCCAGGGAAAACGACCAGCGCCGCTGCAAATCCAACCAAACCACTTGAGCTTCACTGACACATCACATCCGAAGTGAAAACCTATGTCTCTGTCCCAAAACTTTTATGCTGTTATTCTTTGGCTCAATCATTTTTCCACATAAATTGAATGCGATCAACCCTATGATTGCATCTTTTCTCAACAAGTGATAATGAAAAAAAAACTTTGTTAGTGCCATTTTGGTAAAAACCTTCATCTCTCTTACAAAGTTTAAAATGAATGAGGATAAGACATTTTGTGCTTCCCTCGAATTCTTCAAGTTTTGTTCCTTTCTCACTTTTCTAAGTTTAGGAAACTTCTCGAAATTTCGAAAATTATTAAACGTGAGCATCCTCTTTTGAAGCATAAAACAAAAAAGACCATGTTCCTGAATATCATTACTCTCAATGGCTAGTTTTGTTGGCAAACCTGAAACCTATGACTTTCATGGAACACTTCTTGGTTCAAAATTGAGGAGGCTAAGCTTATGGATCAATACAAAGCACCTGTCCCTCTTTTAAGCGTTTTTGGCATTACTGAATACTATTTGGTAAGAGTGGCCTAGCAATATGGGATGATACAAACTCTCCCAACCCTACCAAATACTGGAGAGGTTGTCGGAGAAAGCGGAACCGATGGTTTTATCTATACACAATCTTGCAAATTGTCCGAGTTTGAATCATTTGGCGTCATTTTTAGTCAATGGAGTCTTACCCTTTCTGTCTATCTTTCAACACCCAGAGTGAACCAAGTACATTTCGTGACATGTTCTCCCACCGTGTACCATTCGCATCTTCCATGTAGCATCAAAGCACATAACACCTCCTCTTCATCAGCGATTCGTCACAAGATGATTTCTCATCCCATCTCAAAGCTGGCTTAACTTCAATTGTCTTCATTCACAACACATGCTACGTTAGGGAGGAGGGACTGAAGGATGTTGGGATGGAAAATGCTTCAAAATAGTGAAACTCCTCTATTTTCCTCTTAAAAGTTCCATAATTCTTCACAAATTTGCACCCAAACTTCATTTCCTTCATTTTTTCCACCCTTTCTTTTTTCCAAACATAGCATCCATCTCCTTTTGAACTTCACCTTGATCCCAAAAGATTCATTCCTTTGCAACTATTGTGTCAATTAGACACTAACACGACATAAGAGCAAGACTCAAATGCGATGGCGATGGCGATTCATCGAGTAAAATCTAAAATCGGCGTGACACTACACTACATAACGCAAAATCGATGCGAAATGATGCGTTGCGACAAGAATGTAGCAATAAACACAATTGCCGGGCCTGCTTCTGAATCGGAAACTTTCACTAGGATACGTATCATAGTTAAAACAATTTTGATGGACTCAATTCCATCCTTGTCACACTTCCTCCTAGTAGATTGAATTCCTTCGTATTGGAAGAGGATGAACACTTGTAACTCATCTCAAATGGGGAGTGTCTTCTCCAAATCCAGAAGGTTTGACCCTCTTAATGGGATCTATCTCAAGCGACTATCAACTTCATAGATTAAATACTTAGTGTCAAACTATATAATCCTTTTCTTAATTGCCATTCACTCAGAATCAAAATCTTTCAATCAAACTGCTTTTCATTCGTAGTCACTGTTCACTTCCTCACGAATCTCATTTCATCATTCAGAGCCTTTAGATGAAAATCAATATCTAAAACACTAATATCAAACGCAGATTCAAGCTTAAGATTCATAGCTAAAAATCTATCACAATTCCATATTCACAATCTGTTACACATGCTTTGATGGTTAGCCTATCAATAAGTCGTTACCATTTCGACTTATCATATAATCTACCTATCAATCACAATAGTACAATATCAAGGCTCGAAAATCCATAAGCCAAAGCAATGTTCGACGAATTTCTCAACTAGAAAGTAGCCTAAGCTATTATTTATCCCCTAACAATCACAAACACATGCATTTGTGGATTTTAAACCTGTGCGTACCTACCAAACAAGTCAGTCACTAGCGCACCTTATCACTCCACTAGCACACTCTAATACCAAAACTGACTGTAACTCCCCAAAATGCTATCTCAAAGCTCACCCATTACTTGCTCTCTTCTTATTGGCGCCATCCATTAGTTTTATCATCTCTATCGTTCTATTCAATGCCAAACCTACACATCTGAAAAGATGATTCCTAAACAAGGGTGAGCTAACAACTCAGCAAGTTCACCCTTTAAATCTCACCCAAGATACTAGATACCCTCAGATCGACCCTAAACATGCGATCCTAAACATGCACTCTCATGTTTCTAAGCTAATATCAACTAGATAACTCAAGCAACGATAATTCAAAGAAACCAAAGAAACAGTTTACAACTCAGTCAAGCATGCTCAAAAGTCAATCATTGCAGTTTATTAGAATATCTAAGCCATTCACTTTGCCTAATCTGCTCTGATTCCATCGGAATTGCTTGATTTCATCATTTTGCTATTAGGCATGCATTTTGGACCCTTCAAATCACAATAATTAACCATGGACATACGTGGATAGCCTATGTACAGTGTTTCACAACTCATGAACAGTGCCTCAGAATATTATTTAGGTTCGATTTTGCCTAAAACGCTTCAAAAATCCCTTTTTTCAACATTTAAGCTTCATCGTACCATCACTGGCACCCACGAACAACCAAGTCCATCATGAACAGTAACTTTTCCGGCATGAATAGTGCATTTGACATCTCAACAGAATCGGTTTTCACTTTAAACCCCAAACCGTCAAATTTTCTAAACTATTCTACTCTAATCATATCCTGAAGTCAATCCATGAATAATCTAACATCATACTCAAGATTTAGAAGTAAAAATCACCAGATTAAGCTGGAACAGCTCTGCCAAGAAGCTAGAGTAGCAGTATCACACAAGAGCGAAAACTGCGGCGAAAGAGGACAACATGCACGCCTGAATCAAACGAAAGTTCAGAATGAATCAGAGCACATCTAGAGCTAATTTTTGAATGGAATTGAAAAGGAAAGAAGATGAAGAGACTCACGTTAGTTTGACCTCAATCGGAGCAGCAACGGCTCCGAAATCAATGAAAAATCACTAGCATAGAAAGCTGGAAATCAGCCTGTGCAGGGTCTGGTTTTGGCTTTGTTTGAGGGAGTTCCAAGGCTAATCTTGAGCTAATTTTTGGTAGAGAACTTCTAGGGAAAGAGATTAAGATGAGGTTAAAAGGGTGTCTCAAACTAACGATGTTTGGGCGACGAAACAGGCGGTGATTCCTCCGGTGAAAAAATCAAGAAAGAAAATGAGAGAGGGAGGGTGAGCACAAAATTTTTGGGAGAGAGAGAGCTTGGCTGACCAAATAATGGAGGAGAGAGAGAAATACCTTCAATTATTGGTGAGCAATCCATACTATTCATCAGTTGACCAGTCAAAAAGTTTGATCGACGGCGATCGATGGTCGATTGACGCGATTGATGAGATTGACAATGACTAATGGGATTGATTTGATGGATGGCATATTTTACGAGGTAAATTTCTAGCGATTGGCTAATTTTTTGGATGGTTGGGCTCAAGTGCGAACAATCGCAGACACAAGATTTTCTAAGATTAGAATTCTAATTTCACTAAAAATACTATCACCACAAATCTAGAGAGTCTATCACAAACCTGGGGCCAAAAAGGTCTTTTCTAGACTTCCGATACTTATCCGATTTATCGGAGCAAAGCAATCAACTACGGAACCAAGCGATGCATCGTCCAATAGTTATCTCTTAATTCTCGAAAATCTAATATTATTTATCTTACAAATCATCGAAATTCGGGATGTCACAAACATTGCCAAACACACCCTTATAGTTTTAGTTCAAAAGGTATCATGCTTTTTGACAATTTGTTCCTTTATATTCCACCATACATGCAATTCAATCCTTTATATTCCACAATATATGCAATCTAGCCCTCCATCTCTAGCATTAGTTAACATCAATAAACCTAAAAGATAGCTTGTCTTTGTGTCTTTTTGTTAACAACTTTTTGTTTTTTTTAATTATCACGTGGTGTTAGGTTGGAGATACATGCCCAAAATATTGCAATTTTAGGAGGAAAAATTACCAAAAATCATAAACATGTTGCAACAATAGCAATTCAATCCTAAACATTTTTTTTGCCATTCAATTGTGAATAATTTTACAATTGTGTTAATTCAGCCCATTCGAAGAATTTTGGCCAATGGCGCCAATGTGGACGATGGCCAGCTAGCTACATATATTTTAATATTTTTTGAATTTTTTGAATTTTTTTGAATTTTATTTTTTTATTATTTTTTCTTTTGTTTTTTCTTCTCCTTCCCTCTTCTTTCTCCAACCGGCCTCACCCTATGAGCTTCATTGGCCATCCCTCTAGCTGGTTACTAAGGTTCGGTGACATGCTAGAGGTCCAATAGGGAAGCAAAAGAAAACAAAAGAAAAGAAAGAAAACAAAAATAAAAATAAAATATAAAATATTATGTCACCGACCAATCGACGTCCACACCAGTGCCAATTAGCCAAAATTCATTAGATGGACTAGATTGGCATAATTGCAAAAGGTTTAAGATTGAATCAATCAGAAAAAGTTTATGACTAAATTGGTATTGTGACGTCCCGAAATTCCAAGGATGTATAAATAAATAAAATTGAAATTTTATGGATTAAGGAACAATTTTTGACATGATTTTTATTTAATCCGGACCATCGATTAAATTAGTCCACCACTCTAGTCACGTCGTAGGATCTCTCTTCGCACCCAAGCCTAGCCTTGACCGAATTTTCGTTATGAGATTCCTAAAAATGCTCTCGATGTTTGTGCCAATTGACCATCTTGTCCTAAATTACTTATTTACCTTTTTACCCTCAGTTAATTTTAAATTTGATTTGTCCCTGTGGGCCCCCCTTTTTTCCAACCTCAGCCACACCTAACCCCTAGTCAAATCTCGATTGCCCCCCTCCACAACAACTTTTCCTTTTCTTTTTTTTCTCTTTTCTTTTTTTCCTCCCCTCTGTCCTCTCTTTTCTCCCTTCCCTCTGCTCACCCGACGTCCCCCCTACCCCCTATTGTTTCTTCTTCTTCCTCCTTCCGCCATGCAGCAGCCTAGCTGTCCAACTACCCCACCCATTGTAGCCCCACCGTGGCTAACCACCGCGGGCTGTCGTGACTCGAAGTCCATCATCGTCACTGCACCCTTTGCTTCTTCTTCTTGCTCACGTCGCCGCTGCCACCTTGCCCCTCTAACCTCTCGATCGAGCTTTGCCAGCTCCGTCGAGCTCAACGCCACATCCACGCAACCTCGGTCAACCTCTTGCCGCCTCGCCCCGCGCCACATCGTCGTCTCCTCCTCTCACCTCACTGTCGCTCTTCGCCGCAAGCTCTAGCCTTCTCCCGCACCCTTTCCTCCCCCATTCAACCATCGCCGCCATCCTCAGCCGCTATGAGCCCTATCCAGCCCTCGTCACGTCATCTAGTTATCCAAGGTTAACTCGCCGTCATCGCCGAAGTTCATCACTACTCGCCCCCTCTCCCCGATCGCTCGTGGTTGTCGGACAATTTAGGGTGAGTTAGTGCATAATCCCTAATTAGGTTGTTAACTACGCTTAGGGTTAGATTAGATTAAATTAGTGTCGGCTTAGTAAGTTAATCACGATCCGTTTAAGTTAGTGACCCTTGTTAGGTTAAATGATCGCGGTTATGGTAATAATAATAATATAATATAATAATAATAATAATAATAATAATAATAATAATAATAATAATAATAATAATAATAATAATAATAATAAAAGCAATAATACTCCGGCGCACTAAAGGGACATTTCTTGATGGAGAACCGATCATAATCTTACCTCAAAAGAAGTGCAACTTCAAAAGGTGAATTAGTGAATGGAGACAAAGGTGAGTGTCCAGATCTATCATCACTAAGGGGCAAAGGGGATAATCATGGGATTCTTTCGGTGGACCGAAAGAAAAGGAGAATGGATGGAGCATTAAAAAATGGTGGCAATGATGAGCTTGGGGGCGATGGCTCCGTGAACTCAAAAACTCTCTTGCAGTTTCCAGGACAAAAAGGGCCTAGGCACCAGACGCTCGCAGGGGGGATCCATTTTTTTTAAATCCTCTGATACACTGTGATCCTCAAGAAGGTTTTTTCAGAGAATCAAAGGGGGTTTTGGGGAAAAAATGACTTCACAAGGAAGCTCCTAGTTTTTTTTTTTTTCAAGAAGAAAATGATCTAGCAATGCCAGTGGATCCTAGCCTTTGCGGTCACCAACGATGGAGGCCCAGATCAATTTTTTGGTGGAGTTCTCATCAAGATTAGTCTTTGACGTGGCACACTGACTCTCTAATGGTTTCATCAACCGTTGTGCCACCTCGTTGATCCATCCTTTTGGCGTGAGTTTGTCCGTGAGCATCCATCACGTCAAGCATCGTCTTCACCCCACCGGAGTTTGAAGTTGCAAAGAATGTTTCTGAGAATGAGTTTCGCGTTGTTGGGTCGGAAGAAAGCGATGGGCGAACTCATTCCGAGGAGCCTAGCGGTCCCTCATGCCTCTCTGATCTGATATCAAGCTTGATGCAGTATTGCGTTAACCTACGTTACCCTACCGAGCTCCCCATTCAGCGGCTTACTAGAATCAGCGACGGAACAATACTCCACAATCGCCATTCCCTTCGCCGACTCTTTTGGAGGCTAGCGAGATTGCCCGGATGGTGCGAGACGCCACCTCTTTCTCCTCCAACGAGGAGGACGACCATCGAAACCTAACCCACCAGAAAAACACCAAGCTGGTATTGCCCGCGGAGCATCAAGAGGCCGCCTTCGATGTCGAGGACTTTGAGACTCGCATCGGCAGCAACCACCGATCGAAGCTTTTGAAGCTCACGTTCAACAAGAGGTACCTCATGGCCGTCTTCCTCCCTATCTTCATCATCGTCTTGTACTCCACCGTGGACCTCCGTAGCTTGTTCTCGTATAATCTTTCGTCGATTAAGGCTGATTCATTCGGTGATCACATGAGGGAGTCCGAGTTGCGAGCTCTGTATTTGCTGAACGAACAACAGCTGAGGCTTTTGCCTTCGTGGAATCAAACTTTTTGAGATTCAGGAGCTGACCAGAATAGTAGTCTAAGTGGCTGCTCAAATTCGAGTGAGATTAACAAGGGGCATCAGATCGTCATTTGTGTCGTTTGATGATTTTAAGTCCGCTGTGCTAAAGCAAATTTCATGAAATAAAGAGATTCAGGATATATTGTTATTGCCACATCACTCTGGTAGTTATCCGTGGAAGGTGTTGGTGATGTAGGGGTGCAAATTTTGGTGAATACGGTTTTGATCAGTGTAAAAAGGTGGATCAGGGGTTTTCGGAGAGGAGAACTATTGAGTGGAATCCGAAATCCAGTAAATTTCTGCTTGCAATTTGTCTATTGGGTCAAATGTCCAACCATTTGATTTTCATAGAGAAGCACATGTTCTTTGCTGTTGTACTTAACGCAATTTTGGTTATTCCAAGCTCTAGAGTCGATTATTGGTACCATAGGGTGCTGGAAATTGATCATATAAATCAATGCTTGGGTCGGAAGGTTGTCATTTCATTTGAATAGTTTTCGTAGATTAGAAAGAACCAATTGCATATCGATAGGTTCATTTGTTATTTCTCTTTGCCGAAACATTGTTATGTTGATGATGAACACGTAAAGAAACTGAAAAAACCTAGGGCTAGCAATGGGCAAGGTCGAGCCCCCTTGGGTAGAAGAAGTGGAGAGTCCAATAAAAGGACACAGATCACCAAAAAAAAAAAAAGAGCTTCAGAAAGCTTGGGTCATAGAGCTTGAGACGAGGGTGCTCATGTATTTTGGTTAATTTGGCTAGTGGTGTCTTCTTCATTGTGGTTGCTTTTATGATGTTCCTCCCATGGTGGATGTTCTTGCCAATCAGCTCGGGTGAAGAGGCTTTTTTGTGCTCAATTTTCCAACGGTTTCAATTTGCCGAAAGGAAAGGCTTCTTTCATTGGATTGAAAGGAACTATTTCCTATCTTAAAATTAGATATTGCATTTCTTATTCAAGATTATTGAATATTTTGCCTATCTTACATTGCATCAAAGTGGATATTTTTCAAAATACAAGTTGATTAAGAATTTTTCCTAATTCGCAACTTGCATACGATCGAGAAAGTCCATCTTTAAGATTATTGATGGAATACTCGATTAGGCAAGGATTTAAGTTCTATCGTTGACCGTAGGATTATAGATTAACGATTAACTTAAATATTCGCTAAATATTTCAAAATTGATTGATATATCCACTTTCTTGATTGGATTGATTGTCATATTCATTTTCTCATTTTGACTTGAATTGCCTGATTATTGTTTTAGAATATATATCTATCGCATGATGTGGTATCGTGTTGGATTGATTGGAATATATATTTGTTGATTGGATGATTGTCATATTCATTTTCAAAATTGATTTACTTTGTTTGCAGGCTTAATGTATGGGAATTGTGATTAAGTTTTGAACTATTGAAGCGGTGTTTGCTTTTAATTATTGTGCATGATTAATTGTTTAGCACTACATCACACATGTCCGGTGGACTACATCTCACATGTCCGGTGGCCGGACCTAGGCCACTAGTTTTAGGATGGTATTGTGATTTGGTTCTAGCGTTCGGCTTGAGATTATGTTGAAAGTTAGTCCAGATTCAATCCCGAACCTCTTTTCAAAAATCAATTTTAAAAGTTAGGCCTCAGGCTCGGTAAGATTACCGAAGTGAGGGTTATAATTTTTAACTCGAGCAGCCGAAGTGGAAAGGCCCAGCTAATCCTGGTTACGTCGTTGGATCATGGCTAATCTTAGTTATATACGAGAGATTGTCGCCTTGCCGTAAGTCTTTCGCTTCAATTTGCGAGCCTTTAGGGTAGATAGGTTAAGATTTAAACTCAGAATTAATGTGCATGTCTATGTGATTTGCATTTTTTTAAATGTGAAGTAAGTTCTCTAACTTTATCTTGTATTTATTTTCAGTCGGTCCATGTTAGGTGTCAGTCAAATTTTGAACTCAACATCGTCGTCATTTTTTTAAAAGAAAATAAAAATCAAATTGGTGTCCCACTTCTGAAAAAAAATGAATGCGGAAAAATCTCTTCAAGGAATTTTGTTGACCAATAAAGAATTTTGTCACATCTTTTTGCTTCAATGAAATGAGATTTTCTTGACAAATTTACCCATGAAAATTCATTGTGGTAACAGAAGAAAATTCCTTCGGAAAATTTGATAAACGTCAAGAGATTTTATCACAATGAATTTTTTTTCTAAGTTTGATAAACGTCAAGAGATTTCATCACAATGAAAATTTGATAAATGTCAAGACATTTTCTTTTCTAAGTTATAAAATCTGCAAGAAAATTTTTTTTAAGAAAATTTTTCGGATTTCTCCACAAAATGGAAAAACAAAATTGGACTAATGTAGGAGTCATGGACCGACTCCTCTTTGATCACATAATCATTATTTCCTCTACTTTTGCAGGGAATCATAGGTAATCAAGACTGGAGTAAAATTGGGTTCAATAATACACTAGGAATAATCTTCAGGAATACGAAAGGACGAGAAATTGGCGGTCCCTTAATCCTGGGGGCAAGCGAAGAGGTCGATCCTCTTGAAGTCAGAATCGTGTCAATTAGTGAGCACATATGGGCTATGTATTTTGAGGGGGTGGTAAATTTATCCAGATTAGGCATTGGAGCATTCTTAATGTATTGGGGAGGTTCCTGCACTTTTTTGAGAAAAAGCATAGACTGTGTAGTCAGAACCCATGAAGCGAGTATATTAACCCCACCTTGCAACGCCTTACTGATTAAATCGACCAAAGTTCTGCTTTTTAGCTTCCTCGGATTCGAACAACATTGAGGATTTTAGAGGACCAGTGCTCTATTATTGAGCATGGCCCACAAGCATTTCTGCCGACACTATAGGCAACCGACACATACAAGTGGGCGCCAAAAGGTACAAAACATGAATGAAGTGGGGCACACAACAGGTGGCCTGGTTCACTTATTTGGCACACTAACCGAGAGTAATAATTCACATGACCGGTTACGGGTCTCAATGTGGGCAGTGGGGGCCGTTGCCGAATCCTTCTTCAGTATTCTCGATATCATCATCCGAAGCAGTTAACAAGAACATTAAGAAAAATGTTAAGCCTCGGCGTTTTTAGTGCCTTAAATCGTTCTATCATGTTATGCGGAAGAAGAGATGGCGGGAAGATTAAAGTATAAGCGTGCGAAACTTTTCTCTCATTCCATACATCAACAAGCCTTACAATGGTCATTGAGGAGAAAAAGTAAAACCAAATTGAGCCCTAATAAGCATCACAAAAGAACTCAACTGACTCTCCATAAACTTAATGTTCTGTCTACACCGAGCGGTCTGGGATTCGAGATCCACAAGCTTAAAGAACAAGCGAGCACATTTCTCCTTTTGCCAGGCTACGCTGGCCTCATGATGTTTAACGGTGAATTTCAGATTCCCGATCAAATCTCTCTCGAGAGCTATATCTACCGTTAGATCTTCAACCCACTTATTCAGCCACTCACATCTGAACTTCATCACGATATTACTTGGGTCGTGCTCAAAGTAAGTCTGGTTCAAAGCTAGGCACTTCACCAACTTCTCCCTCTCACAAACCAACAGTAAGGCTCGTTCATCAGCAGACTTGATGGCCTTCTTATACTGGCCAACCGCATGTTCTACAAACTCCAAGTATTCAAACCGATCCTAATAGCGAGCTTTCACGATTTAAGTCAGGATGACTATTTCGTAGGTATTCCGACAAGCCTCTAGAAAGTTGATGAACAGAGTTGGGAACCGCCTGTATTCCCTCTTCAAGTTGGTGCCTTCAATTGAAAAGGCATTTATCTCCCTGAACAGACCGAAGATCTCGGCTTCAACACTCGGATAATGGGCTATGTAAATATAGCTTCGGCTAAGAAGGTAATAAAGTCTCTCCCATTTAAACATAACTTCGCCGAGAAGACATACATAGAAAGACTGGCCATTATCGTTGAAATAATAGAGGAAAGAATCAAAGTAGACGAGTGGAATGCGAAGATGTTAATCCACTTTGCGTTAAATATTGATTTCACAGTGGCAGTCTCTGTTAATTAGATTTTCCTATCTACCATTCTCTTTCGGTGTTGCCTCTGTTGACTCGAATCCCTTGTTAGTCTGCAATCTCTAGTCAAACAAATCCGAAATCTTTGTAAAAAAGGTTTGAGGTGATACCACCACTTTGAAAAAGAAGAAGAAAATGACGACCTGAGTGGGAGACGAGAAAAATTTTAGCAGAAAAGAAGATAAAATTTGTCTTCATTCGTAGAAGAAGAGAGCTTACCTAGAAAACTAACAGGCGAAAGAAATAGTGACAGGAGCCCTAGCACTATGAAAAAGATGAAAAAAGACAAACCGAACAAGAGATATCGTAAAAAGTTGAGAAAGACAGAAATATTGGGGAAAGCGATACAATTTCTAAACCCATGCCTAAATTTTAAAAAGAGGCGTCCTCTTGGTAATCTTCATCCAATGAGAGTTTTAAAGCATACACGGTCACTCAGAAAAATTCAGAGAGAGTGAAAATACAATGAAGAGTAGCAAACCTTGAGGGACCAGTAACCATTCAAGGATGTCTCAACCCAACACATTTGAGAGCTATCGTCACTTGCTGAATATGAGAGATGAAAAATTCGAGACCATATTCGGAACTAAGACCATGGAACCTGGCCCTTCTGCCAACGACATCCAAGATCTCAACCAAGATAAGAACAACAACAATAAGGGTCAAAGAAAGCGTTACCGTCGCTACACTGAGCATCAAATTCAAAGGCTTGAAGATTTCTTCACGGAGTGCCCTTTCTCAGATAACAGACAAAAAATGGAACTGAGCCAAGAGCTAAAACTGGAACCTTCGTAAATCAAGTTTTGGTTTCAAAATAGGTGAACCCAAGTAAAGACTCGACATGAGCCCCATGAAGTTAAGTTTCTAAGAGCTGAAAATGAAAAACTCCGAGTAGAGAACAAGAGGTATAATGAAGCTTTCAACACCGCCACCTGCCCCCAACTGCAATAGCCTTCTCACCCTCGATGAGAGACAGCATCTGAGGATCAAAAATGCCCGTTTGAGAGGTGAATTGGATCAGTTCTCAGTAGAATCAAGTTTTGTTGGAGGAATGTATGAGAAAGTCATTGTTGATGCCTCCCGAGGATGAGAGGATGTATCACCACCAAGCAGATAGCATTGATGACGAAATTGCCGTCATGATTAACCAGTTCGATGTTGATGAAGCACTGGGGCTATAATATACGTATGGAGCTTGTATTTCGAAGTCAGTGATCATGAGTCTTTCAACATGGCCGATACGTACCTGATTCGAAATGAAGCCGACTGATCATTGGAGAGCCCACAGAGGAAATAGAATCGATCCTGAATGAATGCATATATTTCATTCTCTTGCATGGGATATTTTCTGTTTTTATAGATGTCTAGCATTACGTCAAAAGCAAAAAAATAGTAATCTCCCTTCCTCCTATTAAATGCTCGGATACGTTACTGCACCAAACTTGAGACAAAATTAATTGCGAGTAAAACACCGCGCAAACTCGAAGGATAACTTCGTATCGTTTCGATTTACCCTCAATTACTCCAATTCTTAATTGAATCCCTTCCATTCTCAAGAATTTGCAAACTGTCCCGAGAACACAGTCATACACAAATACGAGATTCTCTTGTTGAACAAAACTTGAGGCAAATCAATTCGTAGATATTGCCACTGGATGGATGGTTTCAAATAAGGAAAATGTGAACGAAAGGCCCGAGCAATCTCAAGGATGGGTAATTTTGTATCGTTCCAATTTACTCATAATCGCCTCGAATTCTAAATTGATTTATTCCATTCTTAACAGGGATTGTAAATTACCTCGAAAAAACATCGTGATGTGGAATTGCCCAATACAATGCAACAAGATCACGTCATCTCAAGAATTAACCCTTAAAAGGGAGCCTCCATGAACACCTATGGTCTCGTGGACTAGATAGCATGGGGGATGACAATGGTCCGAAGCGATCCAAGTTCGATCCCTAAAGTTGGGGAATGTTGTAAATATTACAAATAAATAAAATAATTTTTTACACATTTTTGCAAAAAGAAATAAGAATGCCCGACGAACGAGACCGAAGTCAATACTTTGCCACAACCTTGACCCTAATGGTGATGTGTCCAATGAAAGTCAAGGGGAACTCAACCCAGTGAAGCTGTAAAGGGGTTGTGCAAGGCATTCGAGATGAAGGGTAAACTAGTAACGCTTCCAATTTATCCCTTCTAATACTGGCTAACACATCTCCTTTCCTTTAACAAGAAATGTTTATATTAACATTTAACATATCAAAGAGATAACCCCAAAGGGTAAAATTATAATTATCTGATGAGATCCATTCTAATAAAATGGGGGCAAATTGATGGCAAACCCTGAATTGAAAAAAAGATGGCAAAGTCAGAGACATGCTACTCCTCGACTTAAGAAGTAGACTCTCCAATTTGTTCGATCCGCCCATATGTCCAGGGACATTTCAAATTCTCCCATTCTTGAGAATTTTCTTCCATACTTACACATTCTGTAAACACGCGAAATGCTAAAAGTTGCCACATCTGCATTGTGTTTATACATTCCACGATTTATACATAACTATTCTACATGTTTAATTTGCCAATTTTGAATTGGAGCATAAACTGCACATGATGCATCGAATGTGTAGAATGGGACATGACAGGATGATGAAAAGTAAGACATTCCCACACACGTCCTACATTTTAATCCACAGTGAGTCGTGTGCTAAATAGGTTTCGCATTCCCCAAGGTAATAAATTTTCTCGCAAAAGTATAATAGCCAAAGGGAATGAGACGATCATTTCTCTATCCCAACACTACAAGTGACCATTAACAACTCATTGGAGCAACGGTTTCATTTCATAACCCCTATCAAGAATCACCCCACATTAGGGTCAAATGGAGGTAGTCCCAGCAATAGCACGGGGTGAGTGGCTAGAAATTTTTTGCTCAGATTAACATCAATTTTCGAGCATTTTTTTTTCCTTTCAACCTCATGCGGTAATTCAAGTGCCTTAGGACGATGAAAAGTATTCGTTTCTTTATCCGATACACTTTTATCCTTGACATCACCCGATTGAGCCTGCATATTCATTTCTTAAAACACCATTGGTGATCATTGCTCATTCCAAGATGAAAAGGACGCTACCTCAAAGTAGAAGAACTCAGAAGAAGTGGGTCTACATTGAGTTCCCGAGTCAACTCTTCAAGTGTGCTACATCTTTAATATGCATGTGTATACAGCACAATCTTTGGAAGATCTTTTCAAATGAAAAAAAAAGAAGAAAAGAAGAAGAAGAAGAAGCAAAGCCAGTCCTAGACATGAAAAAGCAAAGCGTCAGTCAAAAGTAGGTCAATGCTCATTCAAATCAATGTTCATTGAACTTTACATGTACATTTTGTAAACTCAGTGAAAACATATTGTCTCCTTTTGTAAATCCCCAATGGGATCTAATTGCAAAAGAAAACTCTTCAAAGGAGTCAAATTACAAAATATACTCAGTTGAAGTTTACACCAGTCAGGAGAGATAATGATATAAGTAGAAGTTGACACATTCCTCATATAACGATGGTGTCCTTTGAAGACTATTGTAGAAGGTCGAGATTGGTGGTAAAGATGCAATGATCACCAACGTCAAACCCACCTCATATATCTTCTAGGCCAAAATAAGCCTTCCTTGGTCCCCAATCCCAACTTACGTTACAACCCGTGAAAGTCTTTTCTGATTAAGGTGCTTGAGTTAACGTAGAATCGAATGATTTTAAGTATCGCTCGAAAAGGTAAGAGCAAGTTTATTTCTCTCTCATTTTTGCAAGGTTTCTTGACTTGTAAACCCGGAACAAATGATGAAGATTTTTTTCTTAATGGCCTTAGCTCAAAAGAGTCCCCTTTGGTAAGCCTTTGACCCAACCTATATTATAGTCGTAATCAAGACCTCCAGATCGGCTTGATCGTATTAATTGCGAGATTACTCAGACCCTTGCGACAGAATATGTATTAATTGAGTGATTTCTTTTCAATCCTGCAATCAGGATAAACAGCCTTTTTCGAGAGCGAGAGAAAGCCCTTTCGAACTGAAGTCCTCCATTCAGATTACATTCAAAATGTTCATACTATGATAACCTCCTTATACATAATTGGTACTGCAAACTTGACAGAATAGTTGTCCATGATCCACATTTTGATTGATTGCATCATGAGTTATTACACAGACTGCTTTTAATCATTGCAAATTTAGCTGAATAGTTTTGTATGAACCAATGAACTCATTGACAAAATGCTTACATATGTTACCTCTGACACTGCCTGATAGGTAACACACTCCTGATGTACGAGTAACCTTCCAAGGTCTCGAAATTCATTCGATGATTATTAAATGAACAAGCCTAGTTGTCTAGAAACCACCAGGCGTTTCTTCCAAATCCTCAGGTAAGTATATGTTCAACCTAAACCTTTCAAGAGAATGAAATCCGATGATCGTCAGGGTGCTCGAATCCATTGCGGCATATACAGATATTCACCTTCTTCAATGAAGCATGATTCGTCTCGAAAGTAGAGATGTTCGAGATATTTTGATCTCTACTTATTTGGTTTATTCCTAAAGCGACAAGAGAATATAATTCAAGTTTGAGTTTTCTGCAAGATTCCTAATCTCCCTAGATCTTAGAATGGCACTCTTTATGGTAAGTTTAAATCGGGGTTGAGCTTCAACAGGATTCCTGATCTCTCCAGATCCTAGAATGGCACCCCTCATGGTAAGATAATTTGGGTTTAAGCTTCCGCATAATTTCTGGTCTCCCCATATCCCAAATTGGCACCTAAAAATCATTTTTTCAATTAATACATATTCTGTCGATCCAAAAAGGTGACATTTAGGTAATCATTGGTGACTTTTAACACAGAATGATCCATTCCTAAGTCCTGAGTTACAGGTACCATATAGACGAGCTCTTTTTATAGGATATGCCATCTTTGGAGCCCTTCCATTGAAAACCCCAATACGGAACTGTTCGTTTTCAAAAGGCCTTCCTACAGACACAAAGTCATTCTTACAGGCATTATCTTCGGTGAACCCGATATCGGGTAAATCGCTCAGTAGAATTCTTTCATCGGGAATCTATCATGGGATGACCTACCATACGGGTCAAAACTCAATCAATTTTAATCATTAGGATCCTTTAATTATGAATTCTATCATGGTACAACCCACCACGGGTTAAAATGCAGACGAATCCTATAAATGGGATAGATCGCCACAAGAGTCATTTCATTAGGAATTTTGCCATGGATCTGACCTACCATACGAGTCAAAGCTCATCCTCCCCGAAGTATCCTCAGAATGAATCTTTTGGTGCATATTCAAAGAGTATTAATGTCAGGCAACAGCCATACGACGGGCAGGTAAGTACCAAGTAAGCTCTCCTCTCCATCTCTCCCTCACTTCATAAGAGCCTCATCAAGTCCGGTCTAGATCAGAACATATACAGACAGGTATTAGAGATCAAATGTCACAACTCTTTTTATTTCCTAGGTTGAGTCGATTATGATTCATGTGTCATCTCGTCTTTTAAATGAACCTCTACTGAGCTTCCTTTCAAAGAGGGGCAGCTGTTGACACTTAATTTTAATTACCTTTTCTTTTTAAAATATTATAAAAAAATTCATAAAATTCATAAAATTGAAAAAATCAACTTTGCAAATCTTGGTCAAGCCTAGGGAACCAATTTTGACCAAAAAATAAATTTTCATATTTTCAGTATTTTTCTGAATTTTATTTTTTTATAAAAATTCATAGAAAATCAAAAAGAAATGAGAAAATTGCAAAATCAACTTCTGAAGCCTTGGCCAAGCCTAGACAACCATTTTTGAACAAAAAAAATAATTTTTCATATTTTTAGAATTTTTTAATATTTTTCAGAAGTTAGAAAAATATTTGAAAATTTATAAAAAAAAATAACATTGGAGGCCACAAAAATACACAAAAATGGCCAATATTTTTCTTTAAATCCATTTGCATGTTGGCCATTGTAAATTCGGAAAATTCAATTTGGAGTCATATATTCCTTCACGAGCATAATCTCGAATCACACCAAAAAAATTAATATAATAATAATAATAATAATAATAATAATAATAATAATAATAAAAGCAATAATACTCCGGCGCACTAAAGGGACATTTCTTGATGGAGAACCGATCATAATCTTACCTCAAAAGAAGTGCAACTTCAAAAGGTGAATTAGTGAATGGAGACAAAGGTGAGTGTCCAGATCTATCATCACTAAGGGGCAAAGGGGATAATCATGGGATTCTTTCGGTGGACCGAAAGAAAAAGGAGAATGGATGGAGCATTAAAAAATGGTGGCAATGATGAGCTTGGGGGCGATGGCTCCGTGAGCTCAAAAACTCTCTTGCAGTTTCCAGGACAAAAAGGGCCTAGGCACCAGACGCTCGCAGGGGGGATCCATTTTTTTTAAATCCTCTGATACACTGTGATCCTCAAGAAGGTTTTTTCAGAGAATCAAAGGGGGTTTTGGGGAAAAAATGACTTCACAAGGAAGCTCCTAGTTTTTTTTTTTTTTCAAGAAGAAAATGATCTAGCAATGCCAGTGGATCCTAGCCTTTGCGGTCACCAACGATGGAGGCCCAGATCAATTTTTTGGTGGAGTTCTCATCAAGATTAGTCTTTGACGTGGCACACTGACTCTCTAATGGTTTCATCAACCGTTGTGCCACCTCGTTGATCTATCCTTTTGGTGTGAGTTTGTCCGTGAGCATCCATCACGTCAAGCATCGTCTTCACCCCACCGGAGTTTGAAGTTGCAAAGAATGTTTCTGAGAATGAGTTTCGCGTTGTTGGGTCGGAAGAAAGCGATGGGCGAACTCATTCCGAGGAGCCTAGCGGTCCCTCATGCCTCTCTGATCTGATATCAAGCTTGATGCAACATTGCGTCAACCTACGTTACCCTACCGAGCTCCCCATTCAGCGGCTTATTAGAATCAGCGACGGAACAATGCTCCGCAATCGCCATTCCTTCGCCGACTCTTTTGGAGGCTAGCGAGATTGCCCCGGATGGGGCGAGACGCCGCCTCTTTCTCCTCCAACGAGGAGGACGACCATCGAAACCTAACCCACCAGAAAGACACCAAGCCGGTATTGCCCGCGGAGCATCAAGCGGCCGCCTTCGATGTCGAGGACTTTGAGACTCGCATCGGCAGCAACCACCGATCGAAGCTTTTGAAGCTCGCGTTCAACAAGCGGTACCTCGTGGCCATCTTCCTCCCTATCTTCATCATCGTCTTGTACTCCATCGCAGACCTCCGCAGCTTTTTCTCGTATAATCTTTCGTTGATTATGGCCGATTCATTTGGTGATCGCATGGGGGAGTCCGAGTTGCGAGCTCTGTATTTGCTGAATGAACAACAGCTAGGGCTTTTGACTTTGTGGAATAAGACTTTTTGAGATTCAGGAGCTGACCAGAATAGTAGTCTAAGTGGCTGCTCGAATTCGAGTGAGATTAACAAGGGGCATTAGTCCTTGGTGTCGTCATTCGCGTCATTTGATGATTTTATGTCCGTTGTGCTAAGCAAGTTTCGTGAAATAAAGAGATTCAAGATGTATTGTTATTGCCACATCAGTCTGGTAGCTTATCCGTGGAAGGTGTTGGCGATGTAGGGGTGCAAATTTTGGTGAATACGGTTTTGATCGGTGTAAAATGGTGGATCACGGGTTTTCGGAGAGGAGAACTATTGAGTGGAATCCAAATCCAATAAATTTCTGCTTGCGATTTGTCTATTGGGTCAAATGTCCAACCATTTTATTTGCTTAGAGAAGCACATGTTCTTTGCTGTTGTACTTAACCCAATTTTGGTTATTCCAAGCTATAGAGTCGATTATTGGTACCATAGGGTGCTGGATGTTGATCAAATAAATCAATGCCTGGGTCGGAAGGTTGTCATTTCATTTGAATAGTTTTCCCAGATTAGAAAGAACCACTTGCATATCGATAGGTTCATTTGTTATTTCTATTTGCCGCAACATTGTTATGCTGATGATGAACATGTAAAGAAACTGAAAAACCTGGGGCTATCAATGGGCAAGCTCGAGTCCCCTTGGGTAGAAGATGTGGACAGTCCAATAAAAGGACATAGATCACCAAAAAAAAAAAGAGCTTTAGAAAGCTTAGGTCATAGAGCTTGAGACGAGGGCGCTCTGTATTTTGGTTAATTTGGCTAGTGGTGTCTTCTTCATTGTGGTTGCTTTTACGATGTTCCTCCCAGTCATGCTGTTGATGCCTCAAAAGTTTGCCATATGCTTCATGCTCGGTGTTGCTTTATCATTGGATCCTTTTTTTTGGCTCTCAAGGGTCCAATGAATCAGCTTTCTCACATGTTGTTGTTGAAAGAAAGGCTTCCTTTCACCGTGGGAAATCTTGGAGGTTTTACTGTCCACGTCGCCCCTGGGTTCTAGCCAATCAATCCGTGAAGTGCACTGTGCTCCAATTTTCGACGAATTTTCAATTAGGAAAGGCGATCTTGCACGATAAGGTAAAGTATATCCTATCTTAAAATTTAGATATTGCATTTCTTATTCAAGATTATTGAATATTTTGCCTATCTTGCATTGCATCAAAGTGGATATTTTTCAAATACAAGTTGATTAAGAATTTTTCCTAATTCCAAACTTTTGAACATAAAATCACGATACGAGAAAGTCCATCTTTAAGATTATTGATGAATACTCGATTAGCAAAGGATTTAAGTTCTATCGTTGACCGTAGGATTATAGATTAACGATTACTTAATATTCGCTAAATATTTCAAAATTGATTGATATATCCACTTTCTTGATTGGATTGATTGTCATATTCGATTTCTTATTTGACTTGAATTGCTTGATTATTGTTTTAGAATATAAATCTGTCGCATGATGTGATATCGACAAAATTCTAAAAAATATTGCATTTATTCAATTCTTATTTAAAAATTGCACCTTTAAATAATAGCATCATATAGTTTCATGTCATAATTGGACTCATGTAGTTGTATTCGTATAGCATTCATTATTCAGAAAATCCCAAAAAAAAAATTGCATCTTGGTTTTCAAAGAATCATTGAATTTGCCAGTTCAAGAAAGGATTTTTCGTGAAATTTGGGTACCGAAAGGGCATTAATTTTTCCAAATTAATGTAATCAGTCTCTGAACATCATATTTCGTATAGTTCGTGAGAATAAATTTAATTCATCGCCACCTGTTATGCGTTAATTATTTAGGTTTCTAATCGACCTACCAAAAATAATTAGTGGCGACTCCATTTGAAAATCTTTGCAGGAATGTAAATATTGAACCATAAGGGGAGAGTCGAGTTATGTTAGTCAAATAATTAACTGATAATTCATTATAACATTGAATTTCACTGATAATAATGTTTCAGGTCGGACGATCTAGGCTTGGCAGACTCCGCTAGGGACTTGTTTCTTAATTGTTGAAAATTAAGAAACCGTAGTAGACATTAGCGGAGAAAAATTTCATGAAAAATTCGATGCGCTGTTGAAGTAATGTGTAAGGCTTGTCGGAACATATACGTATGTTGCGAGATGGGGAGG
>JAGVVM010008026.1:0-19003 GCA_019149425.1 Psidium friedrichsthalianum | reverse complement strand
CCACAACCAGAGAAAAAATAAATCTCTTCCCTTCTCCCCCTTCAGAGAAACCCCCCCAAAAAGTATACCAAACCAGAGAAATAAATGCGCAATCAAGAAAGTCAGATCAGGAAGCAAACATATCACATCAAGTCAAATACAAACAAATGGGAGTCCCAGAAGTCTGGAAAATACATCAACTAGGTTTGAAGATGATTTGGGATGGTTTTGGAATGATTTGGGTCAATTGACCAGAGGGCAGAATGGTCATTTTAGAAGGTTCGGGGAAGCCAGAAATGTGAAATTAGGTCAAACCAGTTGAATGTGGTTTTTCCTAATTTTCACAATTTTTAGGAGTTTCTATGATTTTTCCGAATTTTTGTAATTTTTCTGGAATTTTTAGACTTTCTAAGAATTTTCTAAGGATTTTTCCTATTTTTGGACATTTTTCGGCATTTTTGAGGATTTTTCCTATGATTTTTGGGATTTTTCCTATTATTTAGAATATTTTCTGTATTTTCTGGAATTTTATTTTGTTAAATTTTAATATTTTTTCTATTTTTTAGGATTTTCCAAGACTTCTGGGAATTTTCCTATTTTTAGAGTATTTTCTATATTTTCTGAAATTTTTATTTTTAATTTCTAATACTTTTCCTAATTTTTCGAAACTTTTTTATATATTCTAACAATTTTTCTAAATTTTTTTTAAGATTTCTATGAATTTTACCAATTTTTTCTATTGATTTTTATTTATTTATCTTCTTATTTATATTTTCTATTTATTTTCCTATATTTTCCGGATTTTTCTAAATTTTTTACCAGACTTTTTTTTAAGAATTTTTCTATATTTTTTATATTTTACGGGACCGGGTCAAATGGACCCGGCCCACTAAACGACCCGGCCCGAAACTCAAAACCAACAAGCTAAAACGACGTAGTTTAGGGTTTATTTTTTTGAATTTTTAATTTTTTCGGGTTTTTTGTCTTATTTCCTCTTTTTCCTGCTACTCTATCCTTACGGCCTAGAACCTAACACGTGGCCAGCAATCCAATTGCCCGATCAAAAAATCTTATTTCGAATAATGATTTTTCCCTACCAGAAAAATGATTTTATTCCCAAAATTCCCCGATCTGACACGTGTTAAGAGTTCCACCGTCGGATCGAGTATTTTTATTTCGAAGATGATTCTTTTTAGTTCTAAAAAAAATAACTGTTGACCGGCCAAGCAAAAGGTTGACCGATCAAACCAGTCACCAGAAATGACGGATACAGGCCGCCGGTGAACATAGCTCCGACCCAAAAAAAAAGCAGACTTCGACGAAGATTAAGCTCGCGATATGAACATCCAACTTATGACATAATCCAACAAACAACCCAAGAGGAAAGTTTAGGGAGTTTACCTGATGATCCAAAGAGCTCGGGTTTCAAGTAGGAGAGGCTCACCGACTGGAGGTTGACCGAGGAGAGTTTGGAGGTTGGGTCGAGGGTCTCAATGCAGGCAAATCATAAATGGAAGAGAGAAGCATATGCAGGAAGGTAGCAGGAGGAAATGGAACCGAATTTTAAGCAAAACGATCAAGTAAACGGAGGTCCGCCTTGATGGACCTCCGAAGCTTCAACAATGGCACATACCTTTTTTCGCGATGAAATGGTGAACATCAGGGCTCAGGATGCTCGTGGAGGCTTCACCAAACTCGAACAGCTGATTTCGCAGCTTGTTTTGCGCGAAGAGGCTTGACGGAGGTGCTGAAAGTCTTCGGCCAAGAAGCCCTGGTTCTGCGACAGAATTGCACTCCGCGGGACTTCGGGGCTTCGTTGAGGTCACACCTACCTTCGGAGTCGGTCTTTGGACCTTCGCCTGGCAGAATCGCCTTCAATCACCCTGTCAAACCCCCCGTCGAACCTCCTCTTCCCCTGTTTTTGAGCTCCCGAAAAAAATCTTCCCCCCTTTGTATTTTTTTTTCGGTTTTTTTTTATAATCTCTGCCAAAATCCCCCTCAAATCTCTCCCCGGAAACCCATTAAACCGAATAGAGATTTTCCCTTTAGTCCATACCGAGAATCTCTGCCAATCCCCTGGTCTAAAAGTGATTCCTCTCCTTTCAAAACCCATGCGCGCGCGAGAAGGATTCGGGAGGAAGACGATGAACAGTTTGGGTCGGTCGGGTCGGATTTGGTCCGACCCGACCGACCCAAGTCACTCATTTATTGAAATTGACCCCGAATTTTTCACTTTTTTCCAAAATTGACACCAGAATTGGGCTCAGGGGCATCAAATCTATTCAAAAATGGAATTTTTCCTAGAAATTATTCAATATTTGCGCAAAAATCCCAATTTTTGGGTTTGACCCGAGGACCCATTTTGTAAAATCCAAAGTCCTAATGGCCTTTTTTGCAAAAATTGTTGCCACCATTGGTTTCAGAAGGTCAAAAACTAGGGGGTGACGTCGTCCTATTTTCAATTCAGTCCCTAGAAAATTTTTAATTTCAGTTTTAATGATTTTAGGGACTAAACTGAAAAATCAGAAATTGCATTTTGGTCCTTTTTAGCGAAATTGGACAATTCTGAGGGTTTTTGGACTCAATTTTAATTTTGAAAAATAGAGGAGGACGACACGACTCTAAAAATGTAAAAATGAAAAATTAAAGGCTAAAATGGAATTTCTAGAATTATTTAAATATTCTAAAAAATGAAATTAACAAAGGAACCCTAGATTCCTGACCTTATTTTTCGAAATTTATTATCCAAAATGAATAGAAAATTAAATTCAAAATATTGGCTATTTTTGGGTAATTTTCTGAATTCAACTGCTATTTTTTTTATTGATTTTCAATTATTTTCCTAATTTCTGAAAAAAATATTAAAAAATGCCAAAAATAAGGAAAATTATTTTTGCTCAAAATTGGTTCTCTAGGCCATGCCAAGGTCCCCAAAGTTGATTTTTCAATTTTCTCACTTTTTATTGATTTTTTATGAATTTCTGAAAATAAAATACCGGAAAATGCTAAAAAATATGGAAAATTATTTTTTGCTCAAAATTGGTTCCCTAGGCTAGGCTGAGGTCTCCAAAGTTGATTTTTCAATTTTCTCATTTTTTATGAATTTTTTATGAATTTTTAAGAATAAAATTGGCCAAAAATCAAGTGTCAACAGTGATATAGTTATAGAAGTAGTATTTTGATATAAACTGCTGTGTATGTATTGCATTTCCGACGATCACGACCACTTTGGACACACCCGCGGTCAAACACCCGACTGTAACCACCCTCTAGGATTACCTTAGATAGGAAATGGTGCGAAAAGATCTCGTGTTGATGGCACTTGAGACTCTCGTACCCGTTCCTGCTCATGCTCTTGATTGGCAATCTCTAAACCCTCTCGGGTGGGTGCTCTTGAGGGAGAATCTGCTTCATCTGGATCATGGGAGCTTTGGCTATAGGTTCTATACCCGCGGTTTCAATCTTAGAGTCTTACCCTCACTTGTTTCATGCGTATGTCCATGGATGGTTGGTATGCCTAACAACAAAAAAAAAAAAAACATAGAAAAGAAAAAAAAAGGGTTTGGTTGGTAAGGCCTTCTTACCTTGACTTGTAATTCATTTCCATACACTTTAAATTCTACATACCATGTATGTCATACATCATCTCATGAGTAAATCATCATCTAAGTGATTGGTTTGAAAGCCCATTTCTAGGGTAGAAGGATGGTTTCCCCAAATCAGTCAGTAGTTCCTAAGGTATTCATGAGAGAGCAAAATAGCATTCTACGCCACGACACCAACATGGAGTCATTTGAAACATGTCGATTTGCCCGTAGGAGAGAGCTCCAAGATAAATGGATATATATGCTGGCTTGAAGAAACCCAATTTAAAGAAAACAACTTCTGATCTGATTTGGGGCATCTTTAGTGTTTATCACACCAATTTACCGTAGATTTCATTTCAGAAATTTATACTTCGGATTTCCTCATGTGGGAATCATTTCATCTCATCCCTTTAGATTTGATGTACTAGGATCTTTTGAGGTTATCTACAATATTCTGACTACACTAGAGATTTAGTGTCTTCTCCAGCCTTGCAAACACGTGTGTGAACTTGCGACTCTAATCTGGTTTCTTTGGAGGTATCTTGAGATGACTAACTCGTAAGCTTTCCCACGAGCTGCTGCGTTGCCAAGAATCGAAGATCCAGCCGATCATAGCTGCTGTTCCTGCGAGCCCGCGGCTATACATTTTGGGTAGTTTATATCGACTATTTGGCGCAAGTTTTGCTCGGGTTCACAAAGCGGCATCCACATATGCGGTAAGCTTCTAGTGCCGTTGATGACTTCCCCAACAAATCCAGCGATCTCAGGGATCCTTCTAGCGTGAAGGACATCCAGCCTTTACATTTGTTGTTTGCCGTTTCCATTTCGAGAGCAAATCGAGGTGCTGTCCAGCAGGTTCTCTAGCTCAAATCTGGCTCAAATCTCGCCTGATGAATCAAGTCAATCCCTTTACCCTTATTAAGGTTGATTTGTTGTTGTTATGAGATAAAAAGCATGTTGTTTTTATGCTGTTTTTAATGCTGTTCCTGGCACTGTTTGTATGCTATTTTATCCGAAATTGAGGCCGTTTCTACATGTTTTATGATCACTAACCATGCATGCAGATTTTTTGCGGGAGCGTAAGGTAATTACTTTATTGATTGCAAATTGATGCTTCTTTGATTAAATTTGCATACGTGTTATTACACTTTATGAACATGTGAGATTTGTGATGAAAGTTGAGAAAGTTCAACCTTTTTGATCAAACAAAAATTTCTCAATGGATTATCAAAGTCGAAACTTTTTAAGATATTGTTTGATCTATTGCCTTCAATTAACAATGTAAGCCACTTCGTGCTACAACTTGGATCACTTGAAATGCCCTATGGTTTAGCATATCGAAGATTGTTTTTACTTTGATAAAAAAAATTGATTGATTTTTAGCTCAAATTTGCGACACTTGACACAAATTTTCTGAATTAAAATCTTAAACCTAAATCCAGACATGTCCTATCCATAACCATTTAGATCCGATTTGCTATCTTCTCAAATCAATTTTATGTTTAAGGAAGTTCAATTTTTTGAAAATTCAAGAGGAATATCCTGGATTGTTTTGTGATTATCATGTTATTGATTTGGATGTTCTTTGATTTGTTTTGGATCATTATCATGTTTGCTTTGGATCATTATATTATCTTGTTTGAAATTCCACACTAAAAAAAATCTGAAAAATTTTAGTAAGATATGATTTCTTAGAAATTCTATCTAATTAATATTTTAGGAAAGATAAGCTTCTTAGAAAACTTGTCTTATTGAAATTTGGAATGAAAATCGAGGTAAGGGATTGTCCATGCATATCTTTAAAAGGGTTCGAAAATGCTCGTAAAAAAAAAACAAAAAAATTCAGCTCATATTATCTTGCATTATCTCATGTTTTGTATATCTCATTATATAATGTTTGCATATCTTGTTTGTATATGACATATTTGCATATATTATGTTTGCATGTCGTGTTTGCATATCTATGCTTGCAGATCCACGTTTGCATATTCATATTTTTGCATATCATGTTTTTCGAGTATCATCGCATCATATCTAGCATATATTTTTTTTTTCCAGAAAATCACATAATTGCATGCTTCAATTTTCGCATAAATGATCATGCCCTGTTTCGCATATCCCATGTTTGCCTTGCATGTCATATATCATTGATGTGCATATTTCGAATATCAATTGCATAACCATTCATCCTATTCTTCAAAATCATGCATCGCATACCATCACTTGTCATGTTATTTCTATTTTCCATGGTATGCTTTGTTATCTAGAAACCATGTTTAGTCTTCATCATCTAAGTTAATGAATTAAACTTGCATGTTTAGTTTGTTTGCTTCTATGATTGCTTGCATACTATTCGTGCCTTTCATGTCATTGCATATAGTTAGAATACCTCACATGCTTTAATTTTGGTTAGTTAACTTTTGTATCTAGGGTAAGACAAATTAAATTTCGCATGTCTTGCATTGCATCTTTTGTTATTAATTCATCTCATCACATTTAGTGTGACTTGTGAATTGCATCTAAAAAGTGAACACATAAAAAGAACACCTCACTTGAGCTTAAGATGAATTCAATCAAGCTTGAGTTGCCAAATTAGGATTTTCATGAAATTTAAGGTATTGAAAGGGCATTGATTTTAAACTAACTAGTATAATCAAGTCCCAGAATACCCTAATCTTTGGTTTGTAGAAGTAAGGTATTTCTACCGATACCTTACTTAAGTTTCTAATCAGTCTAACAAGAAATGATTAGTGACGACTCCAAACTTTAAATCATCCAATATTCAATTCAGAACCAAAGTTGTGATTTTGGTAGGGTTTAGGAGGTTCGTATTAGGTTAGCCGTTTAATGAACCTAATAATCCATTAGCCTAAGGAAACTCGTTTTTTTTTTTTTAGGTCGCGACACTAATCAATTAAGTTATCCTGTGTGATTAAATATATCATAGAGATAATCTTGAGAGTCGATCAATATCTCCAAATGTAGGAACTCATACCCGATCACAAGATGTAAAACTAGGAGATAAAATATCTCAAATAATATTCTTGAAGTCAATGAAAAGATTGTTCTCACAGGTAGAATAGGTGCTCTACTAATAATATTCAACCATCGTAGTACTCTGATAATATTGAGCGTTCTACTAATATTTAAGAGTCCAGCTTTTGCCTTGATAATATCTACGTGTAAACTTTGCTCATACACACGCAATAGCCTCGTGATATTCACTGAGTAGCTTTGCTGATATTCACGCATTTACCTGGTTGATTTTCACGTAGATTGTTATAACTTGCTTCTTGGATATGATTAACTGTTCTTACCAAGGTATTGTGAAAATAAGATTGATGTAGATTCTATAGACATAAAACATTGATGCTTCCAAGTCAATATAAACTTCTCATTCTTCTAGACTTGATTATGTAGGTCTTTTAGTCATAAAGAATCCTTTCATCATGAATATTACTCGAAACATAAACACTTTGTGCATTCAGCAAGGTCGATAAAAATTATGAATAGTTTTGTCAACTTCAAAACATATTAGGAGGTTTCTCAACACTTACATGCTTCTATAAATCCTCTTCCCAAAGGATCCATTCAAAATGTACTCGTCTAAACTTGAATTGACCTTGACATTACTCGATCTATATTATACTTGTGGATCCTGGGTTGGCATCAAGGAGTTCTCATTAATAACTTCTAAGCATCGTATGTTTCTCTTCCTCCTAGTGATCATACTCACTACTATAGCCCAAGCTCTATAGACCATTGCCTCGATAGCTTCAAAACATTCTCAGACTCCATTGTTCTCATTATTGAAGCACCTAGTCATGTCGGATTGTTCTTCTACCTAGTACAATACTTGCTTGCTAGTCATTCAATGCTAACTTGAGGGATATGTAGAGTTCTAATATATGTATGTACGGGGTTGAAGGTTTTGAGTTGTAAAGTTTGCTCCATTTGCACTTTGAAATCATAAATGAGCCGATCACAGCCCTCGGAACACACACCCTAAACCTATTCCACGCATTCTTAACGAACTTAATTTGTCTACCATTTTTTATAGCATGGTTCCTAACGGCTTCTCTAAACGCTTCAGCATTACTAAAACTCATCCCCTACTCGAAGATAAAATTCTCCATATTTACCTCAACATTGAACTGAGGATATGCATACTCATTTTGGCTATCCATATTCAAGAAATTTATTTGTTAATTAACTCATCTACATATATGTTGCTATCTCCAACCTCTATATCCCTCTCCATCAATCCATCACCTTCAACAACTCTTACATATTTTTTTTGTATAACTCATCAAGATCGATGATAGCAAATTTATCTTCTTTGGCATCCTCAATACCTATTACTATAAAGGGAACAATTCACTTCTTCACATCTCTCACCCAGTGCAAGATGGAAGCCAAAATAACATCAATATGTTTTTACTCACCAAAAAAATACCAAAAAAAAAAAAACAGAAAAAAATTTGCAAGACATAACATTTGTTCCCACGTATTACACGTTTTTAGATTTTTCAAAGTTTCTTCCTGAAGCGATAAACAATTAATATTTTAGTTCACTTGAAGACACATAGGTTAGAGTGGTGGTCCCATAAATGTTTGTTCTGGCGAAAAAGGCATAAAAAAAAAAGAGTTAAAAACACAAATATCTCTAAAACAGCACTAAAAACATTAGTGGATGGCAGCCTTCACGTAATATATGATAAAAACAAGAATAAGTGGATTGGCTGCAAACGACAAAACACACATCACGAAACATAAAGAAAAGCATTAAAAAAATTGCAAAATAGAGACCACCACCAATAGGTGCGGCCAATCCAATTAGAAATGCACTTTAGTTATCACTTGCCAGTAGAAAACTGCAACTTATCTTCATCAATCCTCACAAAAGGAGACAGACTACACCTTAAAGTCCGATCAAAACGGCAAATCAACACCATCAAAAAAAAATACTTCTCTTACTAACATTGTCATCGCTGCGATCGGTGTGGCATCCCTCGACATGTGGCTTCAACAAGCCGAAAGGCCACCTCTTGGAGGAAGGAAAAACCAGTTACAGTGAATAAACATAGCGAACAAAACAAACGAAAATGAAGAAACCTATGCAAACGAAGCTGCAATGTGAAGAAACGCAGCAGACCAATATTTTCATTTTAGCGAATGAAGGATTAGTTGAAAACAAAGAAACATGGCAAACGAAGAAACCAAGGAAAAGAAGAAACGGCATATAACATATGGAGAGAAAGAAGAAGCGAAGTAATTTGGGGCTGGGGGTTTATGGTTATAGGGAATTCAATATTTCACCTGGAATTCTTTGGACAAGTGGAGCAAGAGCAGAAGCAGAGTGGGTGGGGTAGGGAAATACCTAGAAATTGGGGCTTTTTAAATTTTTTTTTTGTCTTTAAGAGTTCTATTTTATACCTTGAATTTATTTTGGCTAAAATACCCCTTTTGTGATGGCTGGAATAGTCTCATGCTCGTCGGCCGACCTAAGATTAGTGGCTGGCAAGTTTAGGTCCTTATTTGAGATGATTTGGCTATTTCAGACATTTATTTAAAATGATTAGCCACTTCAAATTATTATTTAAGATACGATCCACTCCACTCTTTATTTTTTTTCTTTAGAAAATGGCTCTAGGCCCTTAGTTGAAATTTTTTCATATTTTATTAGCAAAGTTGAGGGAAGGCAAGACAAGTTAACTGTGCAAGGCACGTGCTTGTCACGTTGCGGACAAGGCCTACAGGGTGAAAGTCCGAATTGAGCGATGACCAATTCCATCCTTTGTCTTCCGCTAAATGAGAAAAAAAAAATGAAAAATTGGGCCATTTAAGATTTTTATTTTAGTCCAAACTTACGCAAATATTTTAATTTTTATGGTCTAGTGTGACAAAACTGCATGAAGCGTATAGAATTGTGGCAGTTTGTATGGCATTTACTTAGAAATATTGTATTTATTGGTCACATACCAATAGAAATATATAAGTAATGCTGATATTTGAGTTTTGAATTCACAAATTACTAGTTTTTTTGAAAGAAAATTGCTAATCAATATTGTCAGTTATTTTTAATTATGTGATCTCTCAATCAATAAATATTGTACATAAAATACGTGATAATAAAATGTAGATTTACTATTAAGATTGCACTGTAATATAAAAAGAAAAGTACGTCCCTTTTGAAAATTATAACACCTCGTCTGGGTTTGTTTTTATACACAAACATGGTTGGCTACGTCGGACAAAATTGGATCGCCTGAGGTTCACAGAAAGTTTAGCGGACTCAAGAGTCAAGACCCGTCCTTGTCATGGTCGCGGCCCAATCTGGATGAAGCTGAAGCTGAGCGTGTGGCTGGACAATGGATAATGTCAACAAAATGACATTCCAGTCATCCAACGACATGTCTCCGGTGGGGCCCGTATTTCAGATTTTTTCGCAAAACCCTCTCTCACTCACCTTCTCTCTCCTCTGTTACTCTCTTCTCCGTCTGTTTAAACTGCCGTTAAATCTGAAATGAAGCAAAAACAGGGTATCTTTTTCCGTTGAAGAAGTCTACCGAAACCGAGAGAGAAGAGCAGAGAGGAACGAAGCCCTCTCTCTCTCTCTCTCTCTCTCTGCCATATCCGAAGCAAAGACTCGTCCAACTCTCAAGTCCCAATTTCAACGAGTGATTCGTACTCTCCACCCATAGGCCATAGCTGCACACTCGAATTCTTGGGTTTCTTCTCGTCTCCCCTTTTTTTTTTTTTTTTGTGACGCTCGAAGAAGAAAGACGGAGAAGAGAGAACAGAGGAGTGAGAACGCGGGGGGTTTTTGGCAGAAAGGCGGTGAGTGAGAAAACCTGAATGCGGCTTCCACCGGACACGTGTCGGTGAATGAATGGAGTGCGTTGACGAGGAAATCGATTGCGAGCACCAAATTCCTCAGCTGCTGCGTAGAGACGAAAGTGACAGCACTCAGATAAGTCGAGAGCTTTGATATTTCAAATGGGGAGGTCTCTTTCTATTCCGCAAAGGTCTTGGTCACCGCCCGTTTGTTCACGGATAAGGGAGAGCACGGTTTTTCCACCATTACCGACCACCAAGGAGCTTAACTCATTGACAGAGAGCAAGAACAGAGAACATGGGCTGAGGGGACTTGCGAGCTTTTTGGGCGTCCAGAAGTCGCTCCCTTGAGGGTTCTCTCTGAGCCATCTCTTCCCTTTTCGCTGCCGATCATCGCCGTTGTAGGAAGCAACTCGTGCTGTTTTGTCCCCTGCTTTTCGGCTGTGAAGATACGAAGCAACTCGAACTGTTTGAAGCTTCGTCGCCGGCGGGCACTCTCATCGGGAACGCTTTGCAGACGATCCTCCCGGAAGCTTGACCGGAAACGGCAACCCCGAGAACTCCTCCTTGACAAGGTAATGTTGGACCCCCTGCCTTCCCCTGTTCTGAGTGAAACGCCAAGACTCGGTTTCTTCAGTTCTTGCTTGTTTCGGATCTGAATGATTTGGTTGTGTTGATTTCGAATATTTCCTGAGTGATTTATTTCAAAAATCTGGAAGTGAGTTCGAGTCCTGAAACGGTCAACAGGAAGTGAGCGCGGCAGACGATGAGAGCAAAAGGGAGAGGAAAATAGGTTATGGTGTAGGTGTGGCTTAAGTGAGATTTTTTTGTCAAATTTGGACTTGTTCAATTGGGGAGTTTGGCCCTTTTCTTTTTCTAGTAAATAGGGGCTTTGTTTATTACTAGCCTTGATACAGTTGTTAAATCTTAGTAATAGATTTAGCTAAGTTTCAGTTGGATAACATAATTTTTAGTTTAGGGGTTTAAGTAGTTACTTTTGATATAGCTTAGGTTCAAATAATTGATCTTTTAGGTAAGAAATTGAACTCAATTTTGAACTTAGTTTATGGGGTTGCTGTCCTGGTGCTTAATAACGAGGCCATGTGTATTCTATGGTTGGTGCTTCATTAAGTCTACTTTCCTACACTTCACTTTTATTACATTGATTGTGATTGTCCACTTTCCTTGATTGCGCACTCCATTTGTAGCATAGGTTGATGAAAATGGATAGAGATTGCCTGAATCATTTAGGTAACTATCCAATCAAGTTAGGAAATCGAAAGGGCACTAGTTAAACAATTAGTGTTTTCAAGTCCTCAACCCGAAATCTCTAATTGCGTGGGAAGTGAGGTATCTTCCCCGCCTCATTTGCCTCTTACTCGGCCCAATAGGTTAGTGGCAACTCTTATTTAGATTGGACTTCATGGATAGGTCAATTTCATAACTTTTAGTTTAGGGGTCAAATTTTTACTTTTGATATAGCTTAGGTTAAAATAAATTGATCTTTTAGGTAAGAAATCGAACTCAATTTTGAACTTAGTTTATGGGGTTCTTGTCGTGGTGCTTAGTAATGAGGCCATGTGTATTCTATGCTTGGTGCTTCATTAAGTCTACTTTCCTACACTTCACTTTATTACATTGATTATCATTGCCACTTTTCCTTGATTGTGCACTCATGCATGGACATCATTTAGTGGTATAGGTTGATAAAAATGGTTAAAGATTGCCTCAATCATTTAGGTAATTAACCAATCAAGTTAGGAAATCGAAAGGGCACTAGTTAAACAATTAGTATTTTCAAGTTCTCAATCCGAAATCTCTAAGTGCATGGGAAGTGAGGTATCTTTCCCCGCCTCATTTGACTCTTTCCTAGCCTCAATGGGTTAGTGGCAACTCCTATTTAGATTGGACTTTATGGATATATCAATTTCAATTGTAGTTTCCCAATGTCGAGCAAAGTAAATGTTTGGAAGGACCCACGCTAATTCAGGACCGTTGGTTCCAAACTCGGCATTACCTTTAAACTCGTCCATCTCCCGGACATGCCCGTCGGGAGGCTTGCAACACATAGTGCTAGAATTAAAGTTTTTGTTTTTGTTTTTGTTTTTGGTCTATGCTTGTATTTTAGACTTAGTCCGTGGAATTATTAAAAAGAATCTTTGTAGGTGATTGGATATTACTCAGTAAATCATTTTTATTGGTAAGTTTTAGTGTCTCTAGCTAGCCGTATGCTATATGCAATTTGAGTAATCAGACATTGATGCGGTATTTCTATTCATATATTAATACTCCCCTAGGCAAAGATAAAGGGCGATTAAAGTTTAAAACACGAGTTCCTGACACCAGTGAAAATAACAGCTAGAATACCTAACTTATAGAGAAAAAGATATTTAAATAAAAAAGGAGAAATGCACAAAATGAAATTCAAATATACTACGATATCATATTGAAAAGGAAAAATACCAAATACCCTCCTAATTTTTTAATTTTTTTTTCACTCTATCACAACTTTCTCTCTTTTATTTTATAAAGGGATAAGCACAGTAGAAGTATTAAAATTTATCACGAAAGTAAAATTAAATCTTAAATGTTAAGACGGTCATTGGGCATTGACAACAGGGAGGGCATGTAGGCTTTCGCCTAGTTTTTTTTTTTCTCTCTTTCTTGTGTCCTTTTAAATATATATATATATATATATATATATTTAACCTTTTATTTAAAATTTAGGTTAAGAAGAATTAGATTCGTAAGCAAAATGAAGTGTTTTAGTCTTATTCTTTATATTCAGTGACTTCAACCCACGTAGGCTAGAGAAACTAATAAGAAAGGCTAAGTCAGTATTTTCCATTAGTCAAGTTGGATAGAGTAGGGAAGACTTGATTGCACTAATTTAATAAATTTTAGGAGTTAATTGTCCTTTTAAAAATTTAAGACTCAATTGCACTTTTATGATAAGTTCTCGTGCTTCAAGTATATTTATCTCTTTTTGGAATATCGTTTTGCAACTAAAGAAAAAACAATTACTTGAAGAACCAAATTACCCACCCTTAGAAAAATATCAAACCCAAGCCTAATATTACCAACTGCAAACTCATAACAAATCTCCAAAGTAGGGGTAAGCATGGGCCAAGTGGGTTGGTTTCAAACCTAGACCTTGAAATCGACTCTATTATAATCAATTCCAAATTTTGGAACTTAAACCTATACTGTTTGTCATGGAATCTGTTTTGGAATTTAGCTTGTTTTTTTGTTTTGGTTCCAAGGTCTACTGAAGAACCCGTTTTTCTATTTATTTTATTTTATTTTATTTTATTTTCTAGCAAAATAATATGAGTAGCAGTGAAATGATTCAAAGTAAAAGGTGAATAATAAAACTCACTAATAACCAAAAGCAACAATCCCTATTATGAGCAATAGAAATTACAATCCACCAAAAATAGGAGGTAAGGCAAGTGAGACTAGTTTTTTTCTTTTTAGTAGTTGCTAAAAATCGGTTCCAAAACCGTTCCGGTTCCTAGGTACGTGGACTGAGAACTGGTCGGATTCCAATCGGTTGCCAAAATTTAGAATCGATTTTTGGACCGGTTTGAATGGGAATAGGTTTTCGGACCTATTTTTCTGGTGGTCGGGCTTGAGTTTCGGACAAACCCGGTCTGGCTACATAATCATACTCCAAAAGCCCAGTCTTCCTGTACCACGTCACCACTCATACCCATCGAACGGGGCTACCTATCCCAAGCACCGCAGCTTTGCTCTCCGGTGCAACCCACCCCCCCTCTCTCTCTCTGTTTGCGTAAGGATCGCGAAAGGGAATGGTGACCTCACATCTCAATTGTTTAGTGCCGGCGACCTCAATTCGAGCTCACCCAACTTACATGACCTCAAATCCAGGTTGTCCATGGTTGGTGACATGACCTTAGATCGAGTTCGCCGTTGGTGCGACCTCACGGACATTGTTCGTGCCAGGTCTCGCATGAGGTGAGAGAGAGAGAAGCAGACCAAAACAGGGTGAAGGGCAGCGGAAGCCGTGGAGACAGAGACGGCGGCCGGAGGTTGTTGGGGGTGGACAGGAGTCGTGGAAATCGCAATTTTAGACTAAGGAACGAAAGGCGGTTCTATAATTAAGTCTAGGCACAGTCGTAACTTCAACTACGCCGCCATCTCTTGACACGTGTCACAACCCAACACAACAACTTGGGAAGCAACCTATGAACTATCCTATAAATGCACCAACCAATGATGCCTCATCTGGTGTTGCAGGGTCTCCCGTGTCCAAGCCATGTTCTTGCTTCTGATCCTAGTCTCGCTCTTCCTCAGTTATCAGGAAGCTGATTCTTCATCTTCAAGTCTTGAACCTACAAGTTTCTTTTTCCCTTCTTTTGACAATGGCTCTTGCGCCAGTGAAGAGCTCATCTGCACGGGCTCCTCGAGCTCACGAGACGGGTATTTGAATATCACACCGGAGCTGGCGGAGCTAGCAAATTCGACAAACCAGGTAGGGCGGGTTCTTTATTCCCGGCAGTGGTTGCTTGGACCGCCATGATCTCCACCACGTTCACCATCAGGATCACCATGTCGCCGAATTCCACGGTCACTGGCGATGGGATGGCTTTCCTTTTCGCACAGGACAATAGCTCCTCACCGCTGAACAGTTATGGCTCGTACATGGGGATTCTTAATCGGTCCACTGATCGGTCCACTCAAGGTACTTCAACGCATTCTTTTGGTTAGATGAACTCGAAATCCTAGTACTTTGCTATTGAGTGCTGATTGGATAACACTCTCTCTTTGACTGAATATATAGACGGCGTTTTTCGACAACTAGTACTTCAACAACTAGCCGTGGAGCTGGACACTTACATGAACGAGTTCGATATCAACGACAACCATGTAGGCATAGACACGACAAGCACTACTAACTCAGTCATTGTCGAGAGCCTAAACAGCGCAGGAGTGAACCTCAAAAGTGGAAGGGACATCACATTCAAAATTGACTATGATGGCTATAAAGATAAGCTCCAAATCTCAGTGGCATATTCCGGGAATTCGCTTATAAGTGTTCTCAATTATTCGATCAAAATGTCAGAAGCCGTCCCTAGTCTCGTGTACGTGGGCTTCTCGGGATCTACTGGTCCTCTTCCCGAAAGCCACCAGGTCATTAATTGGGCGTTCACCTCTTTCCTGTGTCTTTGGAGGAGCGGCTCAGGAGAGACAACAGGATCAAAACAATACTGATTGTGGTCGTGCCTAGCGTGATGACGGTATTGTTCCTCGCGATATTCGTCTACCTGCTCGTTAAGAGAGCACCGAGGGAGAGAAACAAGAAGGACGCTAACATAGAAAGCCAATCGAGGCTGGCTGCGAATGTTCCAAAGATGTTCACCTACAAGGAGCTAGCGAAGGCCACTCACAACTTCAGCAAGGAGAACCTGCTCGGCACTGGTGGTTTCGGAAGCGTTTACAAAGGGGTGATCTCAGATCCTCCGCTCGCAATAGCCGTGAAAAGGATCTCAGCAACCTCAAAACAAGGTCTGTTTCTTTACTTGTATCATATCCTTTTAGCACATTTTCCTTGAACAAGGTCCTTTTGATAAGATCTAAACATTACGGAAGCCACAATGGCGAAGATCCTATGTAGAAGTTCTCAATTTCACTATCTATCAATTAACTTTAGGGCGATTTTTTGACTTCAAATTCAACAGGTGAAAGAGAGTATATGGCAGAGCTATGCACAATAGGGAGGATGAGGCACAAGAACATAGTACAGCTCCAAGGTTGGTGCCACGAGGGGAACAACTTCTACTAGTCTACCCATACATGGCCAACGGTAGCCTTGACCGCTATATCGGCAAGCAGCCCCTTAGCTGGGAGAACCGGTACAAGATCCTGACTGGCCTAGCCTCGGCGCTGCTCTACCTCCATGAAGAATGCGGGAACCCTGTGGTCCACCGGGACGTCAAGCCCAATAACGTCATGCTGGACTCCAACTACAATGCCTACTTGGGTGACTTTGGGCTCGCGAGGCTGCTCCAGAGCGAAGCCTCAGTCACAACCATGCTCGCAGGCACCCTCGGGTATCTGGCCCCGGAGGTGACATATACAGGGAAGGCCACGCCAGAGTCGGACGTGTACAGCTTCGGGATGGTGGTCCTGGAGGTGGTGTGTGGGAGGAGATCCAAGGGGATCACGGAAGAGGACAGCTTGGTGGATCATGTGTGGAGTCTCTACGGAGGCGGCTCCCTCCTGGAGTGTGTCGATGCACAAATGGAAGGCCAATTTGAGGAGGAGCAAGCGAAGAGAGCACTGATAGCGGGCCTTGCTTGCCTGCACCCAACGCTGCGTGCAGGCCGAGGATGCGGAAGGTGGTCCAGATTTTCCTGAACCCGAACGAGCCACATGGAGTTGCCCACGTCCCGGCCCAGCGCGTTCTGTGTGCCGGTCTCATTCTCGGGCTTAGCCACCATTGGCTTCTCCTCCGGGACAAGTCCACTGTCTCCTCGAGGACCAGTCCACCTTCGACCTCTCACGGCTCCGTTCGCTGCACGAGATAGAACTCGAGCATGAAGAGGAGATGGCAGAGCCGCGATGATGGCCTCGAGAGTCGAAGATTGCGATAATTCCACCCAATTCACATCCAAGTCATCCAGGAATGAGTTTTACTCGTATTATGCCTACAATGTTGTGCAGAATGGATACTCTTTGAAGCTAGCCGTGCTGTATTTACGTTCCTCTGTGAATATTGCTTTCTTACAAGAACTAGGGAAACGATGGTTGTACATGGTTTGACCAAAATGAAACCGTGCTGGAGTGGTTCAGGTCATGCATGACGCCTCTCGTTCCTGGAGTTAAATGGAGCATACAAAGAAGAAGAAGAACCAGGAACGTTTTACAGATTTCGATGATCGTATATTTTTGAAATTCAGGCTCAAGTTAATCTGACGAAAGAAATATAATATGGAAAATGAAAGACCAGCGTTTCTGTTGAGACTTTATATCTTTTTAGTAAAAAAAAACTACGGCGGTGGCTACTCAGATCTCCATTTTAGCTAAGACACTCTTGTTTTCAATCAACAGACCAAAATACCATCCTCTCTCTTCAATTATTGTTATTTTGGTTAATCCACGAAGCTGCCTTTATTTCTATCATCTTTCACATTAATTACACAATACAAACGCTCCATTAAACCCATCAAGATATCAATTTCCATATCTTATTGTCATTTGCCTAGAAAATGTGGTAATTTTTTTTTGTTAAAGCAATTTTAATTTAGGATCTCGTATTTTCATTCACAAGAAAATTTATATATATGATAGTTTATGAATACACGATTACTTGCCATTTTTCCGAATAGTAAGAGAGAAACTATATTTCATAGTAAAAAATTAAAATTAATTTTATTATTTAGCCGATCTTGATAAAAAAAATGGAAAACAAAAATTGATCAAAATATGAAAAAGGTTACTTGTTAAAAGCATGATGAAATACCGCACATATTTATATTTAGATTGTATTTAAATATTAACAATGGACAAACACATAAAGAAAAAAAACATGAAACTTCTTGCTATTCAACTCCTGTTATGTCTGACCAAAAAAAAAAAACTCTTGTTACGAAGAAAGTAATTAATTAATTATTGATTTAATTCAATCTCATAGCAAGTGGATCAAAAACGTTAAAATATACTTATAACTTTCCTCTAAAAAAAACTTGATGTGAGTTTGAAAGTGACGAATGTGTAAATAAATTTTCAACCCAACTTGCAATTCATATTAAAATGCAAAAAAGCGCAAATCATCGATGTTTAACTTTAGAAACCTACAAATTTATTCTGAAAAAATACCCACAATGTCAAAATTTGCTAGATAATTAGATGAATTTTAATTTTTAACTTTGAAATGAAGTTTCCATCAAACTATTTGTAAAAAATAGGCAGTTAAATGTGTATTCATAAGCCGTTATAACTAAAATTTTCTTACCCTTTATGTAACTTTGAAATTAAAAAATAAGATCATAAATTAAAAATAACTACCTTCTCTAGGAAAGTGATAACATGATGCATTATAAGATGATTTTTTATGGGTGAATTTGACATTTATATTGAGAATTGATCATTTAAGAGAGAAAAGAGAAGTAATTGCAGTTTTGTGTATTATCCTGATAAAGAAAGAAACAATACATTGAAGAGAGAAGGGTATTTTAGTAAGTTAATTGAAAACAAAAAAAAGAAGTGACTTGACCAAAAGGGTTGGAAATAAGCCGCAAATCTACAAAGAGCTTAAATCGTTTTTGTTTGTTGACACTTGCCCTCACGGCAACTCTACTTTTATGTACAAAGAACCACAAAAACTATAAATAGTCAATCAGAAAAAGAAAAAAGGATTATATGGAGTTAATGTGGAGTAAATTAATGCGTAGATTGATAAGTGGACTTTCACTAGTTGTCAAAACGAGGAAAGAAGGATCAAGGCCCATCCTTTCATTCTTGCAATGAAGAATTATATGTACAAAAATAAAGTCGACCTTGTTTGTGACACTCGTCCTCGCGGCAACTCTACTTTTATATACAAAGAACCACAGAGAACTAATATAAGTACTCAC
>JAGVVM010008025.1:0-11175 GCA_019149425.1 Psidium friedrichsthalianum | reverse complement strand
CCCTCTCCTTCAAAATTCACCCACCAAACTCACCATCCTCTGACACCTTAACACCACTACCCCGTCTCTAATAAACGGACACGAGCGACGACGAGGTAGAGACGACACTTCCCCTCCCTTCTTCTATTTTACATCCCCCGGCTATAACCTACCCCTTAAAAAACAGCCGAGCATAGCATTCACACCGATGCCCAGAGAGAACACAACTACCTGCCCCACAAGAAGAATCATTTTACACTATGCCCATTGCGGCATAAACCACACTAGAGGTGCATGCAAGAAAGTATCGCAAACATCCCTGCTTTTAGCGTAGATATATCAGCTCGGTCAGCTATTCATTAATAGAATTTTTCCATACATTAGTCCACATTTGCATAAAATAATTAAATGGTAAATTATAACGTAAATTTGTAAGTATTGAATTCCACTTTCTCGAATAACATACATTTTAGATATGATCAATAATTAGATTTGGTGTTAATAAATTCAAAAATAGAATTTCAAATTGTTACCAAAAATGAATTTCTATTCCAGAAGTAGAAATTTTGTCATGTCATTAAACGTTTTTTCAAAAACAGAAATCGGACTTCTTGGAAGCAGAAGTGTTAGCATGGCGCTCTGAAACCACAAATGACTCTCTCTCTCTCTCTCTCTCTCTCTCGATCTCGATCTCGATATATATACACAAACACAAAAAACACTTAAGGCAGTGTCAAATCAAATTCGAAACGGGCAAAAGGACGGGAGGGAATACTCCTGTTTCCGATACAACGTTTATACTGCCATAAATAAGAGATTTGAAAACTAGAATTCTGACCCTTGCAAGGGAAAAAATCAAGATCTCACGTCGGCCATTAATTAGGTGATTGACCGCTCTCGCCTTATGTTATACGCGACAGTATAAGCCGGAATTATTTTTGGGGCGTCGTTCATCTCAAGTTCGAAATTACAACACATTCGACATGTCAAATCCTTATTGACCGTAAATTTTACACATTAAAAGTCGTTTCCCAAAATGTTATCAACCCCGGAAAAAAGGTGAATGATTTTAATTTGGCATAAGTTAGGCGAAGAATGGAGAAAGGGAATTTTTTGTTGGATTAAGTGAACCAACATTATCAAACCTAAAGTCAAACTGAACTCAAGTTGCACGCAATGGATATGCTATGGATCCATACATTCGTTTTCTTCTTTGGTCGGAAAGATAAATGTATTCGATTTACCAAGGGAAAAATCAGAAGGGCCCCTTAAAGGGACTTCATCTCGAAGTGGAGCCCACAGGGCTTGAGGAGGAAACTAGAACAAATTTCATGTAAGAATAATTTTTCTTTTGTTCCTAAATACCCCAAATAGTTTTTGTTAATCCAAAGTAGTTTAGAGGTACTTTGGAACGCTGAATTTTTGAATGTAAATAAACTTTTTTTTCCTTTCAATTTCACCCTCGCTATATTTCATAATTACGGAAGTGTCCTTAAAAACCAAATTTCGAAAAAGGCCTCCGCCGGCAAGCCGCCGCCGGTCTCGCTTGAGGTCGCGCAAACCAGGCCTCGTGAGGCTAGTAGCTAGATTTGGCCTTGATAGAGGCTTGCCGATTGTCGATCCTTCGTCATTTTTGATTTTTTTTTCAAATGAAAGTAAAAGGGCTTTGTAAAATGTGATTTTTTTCAAACACCATTTTAGTCAAAATTGTATCGCATCATATTTTTAAACTAAACTTTACCCAAAACTGCTCACATTTCTAAAGATCCCTTTAGGGCAAAGGTCTTTGCATTTTCCTTCCAAAATACATTTCCTAGAGCGGAAGCAAACAGTTCGTAAGTTTTTTTTTTTGGTCGAAAATAAGCGATTCATTCATCGACGAATAATGTCGGAATAAAACATGAAAGTTTCTGAGCAGAGGATATTTCAAAGAGGCCCCGGGGTCAGTAAACTAATCCGGAGGAAGTGAATTATGTCGATGGGCTTTAGCAACCCAGTCCGATGGAGATTTAGATTCACAGAGTAACGAGTTGGTGTAGCAGACTTCAATTTGGTCAACGTCAGCTTGCATTCATCCACAGTACTCGCCAGGGCCCATGAGCTTTCATCCTTTCTCGTTAGAATCTCTCCTGCAGGTTTACCGTCTGTTTCTGTCTCTATCTTTGTATCCAGCGGCAAAGTTGAATTCTTCTTACTTCCAGCAAGTAAAACAGAGCATGGGAAAATTTGAAAAGGCATCCCAAATGGTTTCATTTTCTTAAATAAAGACCTAAAATTAAACTTATTTCAAATAAGGACCTAGAATATCATTTTTTATCTTAAATAAGGGCATGGAGTTACCATTATTTCAAAATAAGGCTTGACGTGATATTACCAATCTCAAAAAAGCCCTAACTCACTGGTTGGTAGGGACATTTTCATGATTTACTTTTTTATTTCTATTTTTCAAAATTTTAAAAAATAACTAAAAGTGAAAGAAAGATAGCAATCACAGGCGAGAGGGAGGGCTGCCCTACTACCTGCCTGTGGCCATCAGTGCCTCGATGAGGGCTGGCGATCATGACTGCCAGAGACGAGGGCTAGCAATCACGTTGACTAAAGATGAGGGCCAGCAGGGAAGGTTGCGAGAGGGCAGGGGGAGAGATGCCTTCCCGCCTGTGTTTGTTTGTTTGTTTTTCTTTCATTTTTAATTTTTTTAATTTGATTTGACTAAAAATTAGATTAAAGTTGTATTTTGACGAAAATGCCTTTGATCCGAGATTGGGCCCTTATTTGAAACAATTATAATTATTTCATATCTTTATTTGAGACAATGAAAATACTTCATATTTTTATTTGAAATAATGATTACTTTAGATTTTTATTTGAGAAAATAAAAATACTTACTATCCTTATTTGAAAATTTCTCAAAAAAAGAAGAAGAAGAGGCACAGTGGACAGCTAGGGTTTCGGTGGTCAGAGCGTTCGCGGCTTGCGCTGATTCGGCGAAGCCAGCACCCGCCAGTCACCAAGCCTGTCGCCGCGCCTTCTACCCACGAGCCACCCGTGTTTAATTTGAGAGTTCCCACGAACAGGCCCTGAGTAATTTTTTTTTGGTCGGAAACAGGCCCTGAGTTCTTTTTTTTTTTTTTTTTTGGTCGAAAGGCCCTGAGTTCAAGAGGCGATTCTCGCTATAAGACGAAACCCGTCTCCCCCGAAGCTCGGTTGCTCTCCTCGACCGCGCACACACTCCCCTCCATCCATGGATAACGCGGAAGCTTCACCCACCAAGCCCAAGAAGCGGCCGAGGGAGAAGCTCAACGCCACCATCCATGTCCTCCACGACAACCCCGAGAAGACCCCTCCCCTCATCGGCTACTTCCCCTCCGGCTTCGACCCTCTCCGTGGCGGCTCCGCGGAGCCCGGCGTTGGGGTCTACCGCCACAGCAGCAGGAAGTGGCCCAATAGGCTCCAGCTCGTCGTCAGACCGCCGGAGTCCAACGTCGCCTTCGTCGGCTCCAGCTTCTCCGGCGAGCCCAACGCCAGCCAGTCCTGCACCTACGCCCTCGGCGTGCTCGATAAGGAGTCGCAGACGCTCAAGATCGTTCCTGTCGCCTGCAATAAGGTGAGTGATGAAGATTCTTTTAGGGATTGGTGGGTACTCGTTTCTTGTTTTGTTGATGCGAGTTCGTTCGGTTCTATTGTTGGCTGATATGGTTTGGTTGTTTAGAAAGGGATAATAGAGGAGAAGTTATGCTTATGAAATATCAGTTACGTTGTGCAGAGTACGGGAGGCAAGCAATTTGACGTTAATTTGTTTCAAACAGATAGAAAAAAATTGTTTTACCAGCGATCTTTTTCATCTAGAAAACAGATTAGAGCAACTTTTCTCTTTGTTTGGTCCCGAGCAAGGTGGGTTTCTCTTGGAAAGAAAGTTGAAACTTTGGAGGGTGGTTGGTTCAGCTGAGTAGACTGTGTGGTGGAAGTGAAGAAAGAATGCCAACCAGTTTTGTGTCCTGTCGGCACCACTGAATCAACTATCAATCAAGCCAGAGATGTTTACAACATGAACAGTTTGACGCACAAGGGACGTGGCTAAATGGTGGTGATGGCGTTTGCCCGTCAGCTATCGCTTTCAATTTTATAAAGAGTACATCTTCAGTTTGCATCTGTTCCTTATTTTACAAAACACTGGACAACGAGGGAAATATTTCTTTGCAGTCACTTTACTGTATTACAAACCAACGTTGCTTCCCTGGAAATTTGTTTAACGTATCACTAACTTTCATCTAAGCATGTCCGAAGTAGAGTTGCTTGGAGATTTAATACCTCACATGGTCAAAGAACACTCCTCTACATGTTGCTTCTAAATATTGCGTTTTATGATTTAAGTCCTTCCAATTTCATGTGGTATTGCTGCAGATGTTTAGATTGGAACCTAGAGTGGGATCAGATTTTGCTGACGAAGAGCACTCTGAGTTGGTTAGGGGAGAGCTTTCAGCAAAAGAGAAGGCTGATAAAGTTAGAGAACTTAATTTACTCTTTGGAACTAAGCGTTCGGTAACACAGGTACGATACATGTTAACCTAGGCATTGGCGATATTATCTGTTTTTCTTATAATTCATGGAAGATGATTTTGTTGAACTTCTTTCCATTAAGACTGTCATGCTGATGTTCTTTGGTAACTCTTTATTCGTGAAAGATGAAGGGCTTTCATTTGTTCCTCCGAACGTGGATAGTTATCAGTACACCAGTCACTAATATTTGATGGGCTGAGATATTACATGGGTTTGTTATATTCAGTAGTGTCATAAATGGGTTTAGAACGGAAAAATCCAAAATAATATGAGTGTTAAATGGGTCTACAACTTACTTAGACTCAACCTGGCTTTATGACTCTTTTCGCTCTCTTTTGCCCGCACTCGATCTCGCGCTTGCTCACTCTATGATCTTACCTCAGTTTGGGTATGAGTTTTCCTAAATTAGGTTATATATGGAAGTGTTTTAGCAATATGGATTCGGTTGGGTGTGATTTACTGGATTTGTATTGCACTGAAATGCGTCAAAACGGGTTAAATGGGTATTTTGGGTAGGGCATTTTTCAACCCGACTCAAGTGTTTGACAGGTCTAATTACTAGTCAGTATTTTTGCAGGATTGCTTATGAGTAATGGTTTGTGCTTAGGCATGTGTGCATCCGTGCAGGAGTTAATTGGCACATCTTGCACAAACTAGCATGTGTGCATGCTTTATGTCTATGCTCGCATGCACTTGTTTGTTTGTTTTTCTATGTGCACTTGTGCATTTTCACATGCTTATGCGTGCGAATGTGTTCATGTGCCCGGGTATGTGTTCATTCACGAAGTTTTGCTACATACTATCTATCCATTGGAGCCTTGGAAAGTGCGAGCTTGTAATGCCATTTACATTGCATGATTTTATCTGTTGCATTTATTGTTCGTAAGTACAGTGAAGCCATGGGCTGAGCCAAATTCTGGAGGAAGATAAAGTTTGAGTAGCCTTGCAGTAGGAATTTGGAGAATCTCATGCTTGTTAGTAATTGCTTGGACCTTTGCGGAAGTATATGCAACGCGAAATTTTTTCATGATCGCAGGATAAAAAAATGCAATCTCTAAGGCAAGAAGATGATCCCAACTCTCAAGAGGATTTGGATAGGAAGATTAAGGAAGTCGCCATAAACAAGGAAGCTCTTGAAAATACGGGTTCTCATACTGCCCGCAATATCCCCCCTTACAACTCGTCTGCCACTGTTGCAAAGGATGCCTATCCCATAGAGAAAATTATTCTTAAAGGAGAGTGGGATTACATCAGGGATATTCTTCAACTTCTTGAAGCAGGAGAGAAAGTATCACCTGATGCTTACCCAACGTTTGTTTGCAATAGGATCCATAAAATGAGGGAGACCCAGGTGATTGCCTTTGCCTTTTTGAACGGGTATTTCTATAATTGACATTGTTTCCCATTGGTTCTTTTGGAAAATAGTTTTATTAACTATTGACCAAACTGGGCAGATTACAATGCTTCATTTGTTTGTTGGACAAAATCTTGCAGATGCATGCCTTGTTCAAAAAACTAATGCCTTTCCTTCTGTCAAAGCATCTATAAGTTGTATATTCATTTTGATTTGCCATGTAACGGTGCGTGGTATCTAATGCATCCTGATTCATTTTGTCAGGCACAATATAAATAAAATGAAAAGGAAAATTGCAATGAAGGGATACCTGTTACTTTGTCCCAGTAAACGGTGTCGTAAAGTTGACTTTCATCAAATGTACTTGTCGCGCAATAGTGCATGTATAGTTCCAAATCTGCGTTAAGTTAATTTGTTTTTCTTTTATGATTATATGCTACCTAATTCATCATGATTCATTGCTGGATTTAATCTGAGTTGAAAAAAAAAGGAAAAAACGGCTGCAGGAAGTGGAGGAAGTGTGTTGATTGACTCGAGCAAACAAACCCATATAGCATTTTCTGCCTGCGGTAACTTTTATATGTTCACTTTTAGACTGCTGTGGCCAAATTCTTTGTTTAACGTTTGTACTGGTTTTCTTTGGTCATTTGCTTGTTTGAAGAAGACTGAACATCTTAAAGTTGCATACCCATGTAAGCAACTCTGACTGTCATGACTGGCAGGAGATTTTAATCCTCAATTAGTTAATTTAAGATAAACTCTTGAATTCTCAGAATTTTTTTCAATCTGTCTCAAATTTCTTTCCTCCTTCAATTGTATAGCTTTTGAATGTTTCATGGCTCCTGCAGGATGAGATGGAGAAGGAAACGCTTGGTTGCATATTCTCGTATATCAACCATCTTATTAAGTTCAAAGATCAGCATTCTGCTGACGGTGTGTCCTCTGCAAAGAACCACAGGACTCCAAGCATATTGCGTCAGAAATTCTCAACCATGTTCTCCAACGCCGAATCTAAATGGCTGCCTTCTGAGAAAATCGATCTCCTAATCAGCTATGTCTTGGTGCTCACTTTGTTTGCGGATGGTTTTCGGACAGACCCGACAGATATCGCTAAGGATCTGAGGATGAGTTCAGTAACCATAAGACAGCATTTTGAGCATTTAGGATGCAAGTTCAAGCGAGAGAAAAACGTGTTGTATGCCAATCTTCCTGTGCCTCTTAAGTTCCCAGAGTTGAGAAAGAGGCGCCGAAGGTAGATAGCTGAATGGATTTTCTTGTCCTTGCAACAGTTTTTTAAGAGACAGCCGCTTTTACTCAAGAAGTGGAATTCTTAACGGGGGGCGTTTCGTTTTGTATTTCATTTAGCTTACAGCATCCTATGGTGATGGAACATGTTTATGCTTCATTGGAAGCAACTCCACAGCGAGTCTACTTAATCAAATTTGCATGATGTACTTCTTTGAAAACGTGAGAACGCCTGATTGGACGCTGATTTCGGAGCAAGCGCCATTCTTTTGGTATAGTTTTGGCTCCTTTGCATCCATCTGAAGCTTAGTGAACCATGAATTTTGTTCTCTTGTAATAGCGTGCCTCAACGAGGCAAAATCACGCCAACTGGCTTGCGTATTCTCTGGTTAGTGAGAGAACAGATATTACTATTGGCCACATACAAGGAGAGAGTATTTCGTGTTAGCTCGGGGCATATGCATCTTATTGAATTTTGGGAACTCGCGTCCCATTGACTCAGCTATTTTTATGTGGTTTATCTGGTACACGGAATTATTCTACTTTCTTTCCTTGGACTAACATTTGAGGCGAATAGTGAAGAGTGAACGGCCAAAGCCTGTATCTCCTTAAAGTAACGTTGTTCTCTAATGGTGTCATTTGCTTTGACTCGGACAACCGGTGCCAGTGGAGTAAAATCCTTTTAGCCTTCGAGTCAATTGCGATCATCGAAATGTTGTCCTCATTTCCCTTCTTAAGCGTGAGGCTCGAGAGGTACTCCGCAGCGGCTTGTGATGCAGGGTCAATCCTCTGCCCGCCCCTGTCAAGAACAATGAATGAACCCAGTTCTTCTTATTCCACAGCAAAATCTGAGTTTTTTCGTTTTCATTTGGACATTAAAACAAGCACGGAAACTTATTTTGAAGAGAACATAGTGGGAGGCGCATCTCTCTCTCTCTCTCTCTCTCTCACGAAGAGCTGTCATCTGACTTTTGATTCTTCAAAAGCATGTAGCTTCCTGAACCACTAAAAGGAAACGAAAACAGAGTGGCTCATGCACAGCACATGAAGGTAGTGAGGTTAGTTAATGTGTCCGTGCAAGAGAACATTGCTCCACCACAGATCAATGCGTAGGACCAATTGATGTATCAGATTTGATCTTTTTCCAAACATTAGTAATTAGTGTTTCCTAATCTATCTCTAGAACACTTCCTTTTTCTCCTCTAGCATGATAGTTCTCTTTAGGGAGCTGAATGGGATTTTCTCAAGTCAGAAACCTTCTATCTCCAAATTGTGCAGGTGTTCCAGGAGATTGACCTGGCAGTCCTTGACGTCCTTGATGTTGGCATATCGCCATGCCCCCATTACCATGCTAGATATCTACCAGGGGCCACACCTTATCTGAACCCTCCTACCTTGAAGATCAATCCTAACTCTCATCAGATCGGTTTCGGGCCTAGTTCGCGCTTAGACCACACTTACTAGAGGGGACTCTACATTGACTCAATTTATAACCACTCAACCTATCCATATTGGCTAAGCTATTGAGAGGGACAGTTGACATAGTTACCAGTTTGAGATCAGTCTTACTAATAAATTGTTTCACAAGGCTTTCTCCTGCTCAATAAAGACTTGAGGTGTCAAATTAGACTCTCGCACCTGTAGGAGCTGCCTATATACATTGGCATCCAATCAGTTCGTCTTCCTTCTATGATTTTGTGCTAGCTAATTCATCAAGATTCATTGTTCGATCCTTCACTTTTTGGATTGATGGTGTTGCTGCGATCCTTCACTTTTTGGATTGATGGTGTTGCTGCCGTTGGTGGAATTCTTTTCCTCTCCCTCTAGCATTATTATTATTTTTTTGATAATCGAGGTATTCGTGCGGCCAACGAGCTTGCGCTCAAACTAACGGTGAAGCACGACTAATCCTCGAGAGGGGGGGCTAGCGCAGCACCCACCCACTACGACCCTCCACTTAAATCATGCGATGTCCAGCCAGGGGTTTAAACTTTCCAGAACCCAAAACCTAGCACTTGTGAAACAAATCCCAAGCCCACCTACCAATTGGGCCACCGATGCGTAGGTTCCATTATTCATTCTTATTGTATGACAAAAATTAGTAGAGGTCTTCAAGGCTTGTTCTTCCATATCTTGGTGTTGGAGATTTTGTTCATGAACCAATAAAGAACCTTACAGTTCATCAATAGAAAGTTCTTCAATATCCTTAGCTTCTTCTATGGCGTAGACAACCAAATTGAATTTTGGTGTCAGGGGTCGAGAGAATTTTTTCAACAATGGTGACGTCCTCCGTCTTGTCACCGTGGATGCGCATCTTATTGACGATTGTCATCGTTCTTGAAAAATAGTCTATAAGGGCGCGCATGGAGAAACGTTTCTGTTTCTCTATTTCTGTTCCAAACCTATTTCAGAAATAGGTTTGGAAACAGAAACTCGTTTGGCAACGCAAATCTGTTTTTCTATTTCTGGAACAAAAATCTGTTCGCAGAAATAGATTTTGGCCCAAAATCAGAAACAAAAAATTTTTGTTTCTGGCAGAAATAGAAAAATCTATTTCTGTTCCAGAAATTATTTCTGGAACAGAATGGTTGTCATGCGCGCCCTAACTGACTCCCATGATTTTATTCGTAGTGTTTCGAATTCTGTACGAAGAGCTTGTAGTCGTTGGCTATTTGCTCTTGCAGAGCCTTGATACTTCTTCTTCATGGAATCCCATATTTGCTTGGAAGTATCCTCGCAAAGGATTGTCTCCATGATGGACTTATCTATTGCTTGAAACAAATAGTTCTTTGCTTTGAGGTCCTTCAACTTTGTCGCTTCATGAGCTATTCATTGTGTTGCTGTCAAAATTGCTCCTTTTGGTTATGCAATTCCTAGAAGAAACAACATCCCGATATTCTTTGGACCTTAAGAAATTTTCCATCAACATGCTCCAATGGTCATAATAACCATCAAAGCGTGGAATAGGCTGGTTGGATAAAGGTTTCTGAAGCCTGCTGCTGGGCATATAAAAGAAAAACTCACAAACAGTTGCTGCAAAAGGCAGGGTCCACTGCTGAAGTAACCTACTATTGCTGCGAATAAGATTCTTTCCTCACTTGCTTTAACTCTCAACTCTCAAACTCACCTTTAGCTAGTGCCTTTCACTCTCAACTTTTTCTCTCATGTTTAAACAACACTCCAAGACTAACTTTTGTCTTCTTTGAGTACTCAAAACACTCACTTTTCCTCCTTTAGTGGCTCTGATACCACTGTTAAAAAAGAGAGAGTGAGCACACACAGATGAGAATGAATACTAATGCTTGTCTTATTCATTGGTCAACAAGCCTCTATATAGGCTGGACTACGACAGAAACAGCTAAAAAATAGTTAAAGAATAGCAACAAATTTAATCCATGTGCAGTATCATGTTGCTACCTATTCCTAAAAAATAGCTATAATGCTTGTTTTCTTTGGCCATTGTCTGATTTCATTTGCTTACTTGCCTGAGTTTTTGGCACAGTTGGCCAGTCTAAATACGGTGGGGCTTAGTTCTGTATCTGGCTGGAGAAGTAGCAGAGGTGAAGCATCTCCATGATCAGATGTGATGCCCCCTACTTACTATCCCTCCTACATCTCTCATCACCTCTTTGGAAGCAAAATTAGTGACGGCTCGACTTGCCTAGTTGGACTCAAGTTGCCGCGCACTTAATACGCAATGAATGGCTTCGGAATACAAAACACCGGAACGAGGAGGGTGAGCTTGGAGCGGACCTTATACTTTAGGCTCAATTTTCAGCCCTAAAACCCATGCCCAGCCCCATCAGAAGGCACAAGAAACAACCCATCAAGATGGGTCGGGTCGGGTTGGATGCTTATAAAATATGTAATTCAGTAGGGTTGACGTGGACCAATGTGAAGATAGTTATGTGCTCTAGCAGAAGCCTAATGCATACACCATGGAGTCCAAAACTACGGGAACTAGGGATGTTTAGAATTCCCCGTTGAACCATACATGGTCTTATGATAAAATGGGTCAAATTGCCTCGGCAATAACACAA